>CAUYRH010135856.1:0-44081 GCA_963574655.1 Perodicticus potto | reverse complement strand
TTTTTTTTTTTTTGAGACAGAGCCTCAAGCTGTCACCCTGGATAGAGTGCTATGGCATCACAGCTCACAGCAACCTCCAATTCCTGGGCTCAAGCAAGTCTCTTGCCTCCGCCTCCCAAGTAGCTGGGACTACAGGTGCCCGCCACAACACCCGGACATTTTTTGGTTGCAGCCGTCATTGTTGTCTGGCGGGCCCGGGCTGGATTCGAACCCGCCAGCTCAGGTGTACGTGGCTGGTGCCTTAGCCCGTTGAGCCACAGGCGCCGAGCCAAAGATGAACATTTTCTAAAGTGTGTTCTTATATTATGGGACTACGAATCTCATAAGATATTAATAGGTAGGGGATGAAAAAATGATTCCATGTCAAATAAGTTTATAATACACAGGGATAAGCAATGTTGAATGGGTATCTTTGCTGCAATTCTCCCTAGACTAATACACTTTCAGGTACACCAACAAGAGAAGAAAGTATGAACTTTCTTTCTAATTAGTTTAATGTCTCTTAAACTAATCTATCTCTGGGGGTATTTATGTTCCAAAGAAGACATATGGGAAATGCTATCGTAGAATAATATTTAATGACATGGGAATGCACATACTATGTTATTAACAAAAAAAGTTTATAAAATATTTTGATGTATACCTATGTGTATATATAAGTACATATGCCAAATAGGTCCAAGCTTTCCACTGAGTGTGAAAATATCCTATGTAAAGGAGTGAAAAATGATAGTACAAATGCTCTTTCAACAATTTAAACCATCAACATACACCATCCCATTTTGTCTCATCAGATATCTGAACCCAAACAAGATTGGCTTCCTTCAGAATGTACTGACATTATTATTATAAATCTCTTTACTCCTAATTCCAAAAGGAAAGAAGTACAGATATAGCCAAAGCTTTCAGTTTTCTCTCATCTCAAAGTTTGACTAGATCTTTAAATCTATTCATTTTAAAGGATATTGATACAATTAAATCAATACATTTTAAGAAATTTGGGCTTGTTAACAAGAAACATCCTGATGTTAGCATAATAATTAAAACATTTTACTGGCTTCAACAACCTACAAGATAATTTTCCTTTAAGGCTCCATTTAGCTTTAACCACAAAGTAACTTTTATTAATGGAACTTTTATTTGTGATATCAAATAAAACCAAAAGGCTCCACTGTTGTCTGAACGACCTCAATTAACATGCCGCACAAGTTCTTACTACGAATTTAAAGAGATGCTTTTGTGGATTTTATGGCAAGTTCACATTATCCCCGCTGACAAGAATAATTTCTTTTTCAAACTTCCCAGTGAAAATCGAGTGCCCTAAATTCACCTTAAGTAACTTTACACTGGGAGTCATCTCTACTGGGTTTTCTTCATTTTTTTTTTTTACAACATGCTTAGGGGGAAAAGAAGTCATTCAAGGAATCATTCAGTAATCCCCAACTTCCTGCTGACTTTACATCAAGATTAGCTAAACCTTCTCAATCTACCAACCCACAGCTATCTAGTCTCTTTTAGAATAAATACTATAGTTTCAGCTGCTTTTTCCCCTGCTTTTTAATTCATAATATTCTAATTCCATTTACTATTACATTTTTTCCCACTAAGACTATCATAATATTCTAATTCCATTTACTATTACATTTTTTCCCACTAAGACTATCCCAAATAAATGCCTCCATTCCACTGAGAGGTATAATTTAAAGATACACTTTGCTTTTCATTTTACCATCCTGCTGGTGAACCAAGAGCACAAGGAAGATTACACATTAATGATTACATACAAAGTAAATGCAATAATTCATGCAGAAAAGCTGAAAACAAGATAGAAACTCTAGGCAGGGAAATTATAATATAGCAGAAAGGCATTATCTATTATATAAACACCTACTTTTTAAATAATAAGACTTCTCAAGGTAGAAAGTTTAAAAATCCCCATTTGCCTGACTGGCCACAAGGAATAAGAGAGTTTCTTTCCTTGGTAATCCTAAAAGGAGATTCTGCTGCTTCTTTTATAATATAGAAGGTATAGTACAGTTCCCATTCACCCTCAGAAAGTTTCCATTTTTTATTTAAAGCCAGAACTAGAAGATATCTTTTAAAAATTCTTATTTCTAAAAAAATAGGTATTACTCATCATCAGAACTGCAGCACAAAATCCTAGCATGTCTATTCACCCGTGACCCTCTATAGGACCTGATCTTATTCTTCCTGTAAAACTTTTTTTGAGACAGAGTCTCACTATGTCACCCTTGGTAGAATGCCATGGTGTCACAGCAACATCAAATTCTTGTGCTTAAGCGGTTCTCTTGCCTCAGCCTCCCGAGTAACGGGGACTATAGGAGCCCACCACAAGGCCCAGCTATTTTTTTTGTTGCAGTTATTGTTGCTTTAGCTGGCTGGGGATGGTTCGAACCTGCCACCCTCGGTGTATGTGGCCGGCATGTATCCACTGTGCTACGGGCACCGAGCCCCTATAAAACACTTCTAAACTCTAAATTCCCACATCACTTCCAGCATCACTTGCATATTAATCATGGAAGGAAAGAAAATTCAAATATCTAACTGAAATAACTGTTCACTATTCCAGGGCTAATTCAAGTTAGTTCATTATACATCTATCCACCAGTAAACTTTGGGTGAATTCCTATCAGAGGTATACAGCTGCCCCAAGTACTGAGAAGAAATCAAAGACAGACAGAAGATATGATTTCTCCTTTCAAGAAGCTTATAGTTCATCTACCTGGGGGCAGAAAACGAAGATAAAATCAATAGAAAACAACTTTTAAAATGTCATAGAAATAAAAATATAGATTGGTAGCCTTGAAGGAGGAAAGGAGGGAGGGGAGGAAGGTGAGGGGAAGGCAGTGAGGGAGGCAGAGAGAGAGGGAGGGAGGCAAAGCGGAGGAAGGAAGGAAAGAAGCAGGGAAGAAAGGGAAGGGAGGGAAGTGCTAATTCTGATTCAACTGAATTTATAGGATGCCTATGTCATACCTAGAACTATGATTAAGCTTTTATATATACTACACAGTTAATTCATTTTAAAATAATAGTAATGCAAAAGCATGGAGCCTGGAAAGAAGTAGAGGAGATGATAAAAGATCTTCCTAGAAGAGTCACATGAGAAGAAGTAATACATTAAGTTCAACAGGTGCCAATCTGTGCTCCCTCTTACATTTTAGCAATATCTATAGTGTTATAGGTATAACAAAAGAGTATAAAAAGCAAACTGGTGAAAGTACACATACACACATACATATATATTTAAAGTTTTATTGGGGAATGCACTAGAGAAAAAAATGAAAAAAGGAGTCAAAGTGAGGTCTGTGATTGTAAGTGGATACCCTTGTCACCATAGAGATATGAAAAATAGCAATGTATTGCTTTGTACTTCTCTCAAGTCTCACATTTTGGCTTTTATCTACTATAAGTGAACTGCGTCCTTTCAATAAAAAAATTCATGCATCATTCATTAATATATGTCTTACTTCCCAAGCTCCTTAGGGGGTGAAACTATATCTTATCTAGTTTAATTTTGTCTGGAATGGCAGTGTACTCTGAAGTAAGAGGATTTAAGTCTCAATTCTGTAAGTTTGTGCTATTTCACTTTGGACAAACATAAAAACTCTGAACTTCAGTATCTCTATTAAAAGTAAGATTAATAATGCCTTTCTTTGGGAGTTATTAAGAGAATTAAAGGATACGTTAAGTGAAAACACTTAATCCTAAATTCTATGCAGAGGACACCATCTAATTAACAATGGTTCTCAACCTTCCTAATGCCATGGCCCTTTAATACAGTTCCTGTAGGTCATGACCCACAAGGTGAAAACCACTGATCTAATAGATGCTAAAATATATACTGGTTCTTTTGTCTTTGTATACAACATATAATAGAATGTAATTATGAAGCTGGAGTTTCATTTAGATAACTTCCCAATAAAGGCATACACTTACCTTCATTTTCAGCTGGTCTTAGATTTGCTAAAGCAACAATCTGATGCCCAGCAGCAACGCATTGCATCATATTATAACAGCTGTCCTTTCCACCACTAAAAAATGAATCAATAGTAAAATATCAGGCCACTGACCATTATTCAACATAGAAGCACTAGATACCAAAATAGCACACATTATTTACTCAGCTTTTCAGATTATATGAGGGACTATTTTATAATCACAATGAAAAAAAACAGGCTGGGGCTGGCAGGCATCTGTAGTCTGAGCTACTGGGGAGTCTGAGGCAGGAGAATCACTTGAGTCCAGGAGTTTGAGGGTATACTGAGCTAAGATCACACAACTATACTCCAGCCTGGGCAACAGAATAAGACTCCATCTCTTAAAGAAAAAAAAATTAAAAACTTAAATTCTAAATAATAAGCAAACTGAACAAATAAATCTGAATGTCTAAGGTTACTACTCACAAAAGCTTAAGAAATTGTATACCATTATAACAAAGAACAAGTCTAGATAAAACATGATAAACTCTTTGGTTTGTGACAGTGGCTTTATTTAACATACAAAGTGATTTGCAAATAAAAAATGATTTAAATTTACAACTCAGCTAAACACTTATATGTAATCTATGCTGTTTAGGTGAATCTGTTTTTATGAAAAAGCAGAAAAACATCTATTCTTTTCCAGTAGAAGAACTCTAACAAACATAAACTATCAGTAATTAAAGGATCAAATTAAAGATTTGCATTCTAATCTAATGATAAGGTTTGGCATACTTGGGGGTTTCAAATTCTCTAGTGATAAAAAGTAAAATGCTGAATTATACTGATGAAGTTCAATATTAGTACCATTAGCCGTCACCCTATATACCCCTACCTCACCCAATATACCCTACATCCATATATATACACACACATACACACACACACACCAGATATACGTATGATCATAGCAGAATAAGGTGGCTTAGGCCATAAATCTAATAACAGACTGAAAGTACATCTAAATTTTGATTCCAAATCTACCTAAGACAAAAGAATATCATGTAGTCAAGGCAAATGGTACTTCACTATAGGAAGGTTGAGTGGTCACCTATATGCTATTTTGGTTTAATATTCCACTGCTTCCCACTATAAATATTTCTCCTCTCATTTATCATTGCCTCTCTTTTTCTCCCCTCCTTTTAGTTTAGATATAATCATATCCCAAGAAACTGAAAGAAACTGATGACCCCAAAAGCTGGCCATTTTGCCCTTTTAGTTCTGGACATTTGTCTTCCCCTCTACCACTCTCTCATCAGTAACATCTCTAACTCTAGAACTTCACAAAAAAAATGAGATAGTGCAGTATAAAGGATAAGGCAAAGTATAAAAAAGTCCATGCTCCCTCTTTCTAGATTCAATATTCCTCTAAGTGTCTTTCACAACTTTCCCTACTGAACCTCATTGTTCTACTTGCCCAGAATAAAAAGATTTGATTCATTGTTTTCAATATTAAAGACTGAAGGGTGGGCATCCAGGATAAGAACTTAGCATTGCAATTAATTTTTAAATATGTGAACATTTCATATACGGTTTTAAAGCAGTATTTCCCAAATTGTGTTCTGTTGAGCAAAAGTGTCCAACAAAATGTTAACCAACTACTCTAACAAAAGTTTTTCAAAGTCAAATAAGCTTGGGAGAGACAGAGTACCTTACTCCCCACTTAGAACTCCACTAAGTACATATGTGTATGTCAGAGGAGAGGTCCTCCAGAAGATCAGAGTTCTGGTTTCCAAATGTGGGATGCTGAGCTAAGTTACTCAGTGTGTTTGAGTTTACAACCTTCATTATAAAATTAGAGAACAGACTATCTAGATAATTCTCCAGGTGTCATTCAACTATAAAATCCAATGACTCATTCATTTATTAGGAAAATAATGTTCTTATGGTTTAAAGACATGTAACAATCATAGTTTCAATGTTCCCCCAAACACATATCTCATCTCTCATTGTTGCCCACACAACAATTTACTGTGTGTTCAGGTTTAAATGCATGTATATAAAATACATGTAAATATATATATACACACACACATATATTTATTTACATATATTTTAAATATATATATACACACACATATATGATACATGACTGTATATAATAATGTATAGGCAAATAAATCACAAGCATATACATATATATGTATCAAATATATATATATGTGTATGTGTGTCATACAGCAGATCTCCTATCATTTATACAGCTCTAACAGTTTAGTAAGAATTTTCCAACCCTGCCTTTTTGTAGTAACTTATTTTTTTATTATAAAAGTCACATATGCACATTACAAAATATTTAGTGTAATGGACTGTACCAATCTTCTTTTCTCTTCCCTCCTAGACTTCTAAGTCTTCAGTTAGTGTGCATTACTTCAATCATTAAATTTTGGCAAACTGCAAGTGGCTGTGAATTACTCATTTCCTGAGTTACTTTTAATTCTTATCTATCTAGACTAAATGAAAATCACAATGGTTAAAGCTTAATCATTCACCTTACAGAGGAAATGTACTGAATAGCAATAATTACTGTGACATTATGGTCCAGTCTTAAAAATGGCATCGAAGTAGAAGGAATTAGAATATTCCAGACACTACAGCGGGATTTGGAATGTCATATCAACCATCATTAATAGATCAATATTGTCGGTATCAGTTACCAGGTGCACTTAATTAAAACTTTTATGGACTCGTCAATGGGTTTATGAAAGTATATGCATCATTGCAGTGTATCTTAGGCACTGTACACGATTCCAAATACCATGAAACAAATATTTAAGTAGCCTAAATTACCTTTTTAACGTTGCTAGTGTTCCCTTTCCTTACGACTTAGTTTATAGATTATGAAAATAGTTAAACTGACCCGTTTTGGGTTTGTCAATCACCGGACTTACTAGACACCTAAGTATGACTGAGTTACTATAGATTTCAACCTCCCTTTGGAATAAAGACTACGTTAACGTAAGGTTACTCTAAAGCAACCGGGAAAGTCCGAACCAACAGCAACTAGATGTAGCGTAGGACTAGTATAATTACATCTCCACCAGCAGGCAGATTCCGTCTCTGTACTTTAGTCCCCAAACGGAAACACAGGATGCCATAAGGGCTCCACTTCGGTCCGGCCGAGCCACACGCGCGAACAGGGGATGAGGGAGGGGTGGCCTCTTGGGGCGGGGCAGGGCCCAGGCCCCAACTGACTGAAGGGAACCACAGAACGGGTCCCAGAACGAGAAGGGAAAACACGACGACGTGAACTGAGCAAGTGGAGTCAAGGAGAGGCTCTCAAACTTCATGGCCCCTTAGAGATGTAAGCATTGCGATGTGGGGCCGCACCGGAGTAATTAAGCCAACGCCTCAGTCAGTGAGACTCGGGTGTCGGTACTTTTTAAAGTTCCCCGAGTGAATGCAAGTGGAGGGCCGGATGACCAAAGAAACTGCTACTGCCAGAGGAGAGGAGGAGGAGGAGGAGGAGGACCGCCAGCCGGGACCGGGCGCCCGGCGCACAGGGCAACAGTCGCCAGGCTCCGCCTCTTCCCGTGCCTTTGACTAAGGGCCGAGTCCCCAGCACTCAGCTCGGGCACAGACGCCCTCCCTTTTGGCGCCAGCGGCAGCTGGAAGGGACTAGAGGCCGGCGGACACGAGGGAGGCGGCTGCAGCGCCGCCTTACCTGATCAGAGCCGCGACCCTCATGTTGGGCGCAGTGCGCGTGCGTGCGGCGCGCGGGCGGGAGCGACGATCCGGTGACGCGCCGTAGGGCCTCGCATGGCTGTTCGCACCACCGCCTGTCCGCGGCCCAACGCCGTGGCCCCTACAGCTGCCTGCGAGACGTCTGAGTGCGTGGCGTACGACACATGGGCGTCTTGTCCCGGTGGCAGGGACGTCCTGGCCTTGAAAAGAATGATGTTTAGGCACGGCGTAACCACCTAAGTGAGGGCACCGAAGCTGCCGGGGGAGGGGCAAGGCCCCGGTACAGAGGCCAATCCCGGTGGCGCTATATTTGTTTTGGTAAGAGGAGGTTCAAAGTCACATAAGCTTCAAATTGACACTGTGGATGTGAAAAGGGGGAGGAAAGCTTGCCCTGCCCGCCCGACTCGTGCCAAGCAACTAACTGTACATTTGAGCTTTTTAATTTGTACTTCCTCTGTCCTCCAAACCTTTGGTGGGGTCAGGAGACCCTTAGAGGCTGTGAAAAATTTTAAATCAGGGGCTACCCTCATGACCCCCAGGCCCTCTGTGATGTTGGCCGCCTGCCAAATATAAAAGCTGAGAGACATTAAGGTTTACAACTAGAGAGCAGTGACCTTGCAGAAAGAAAATCTAGCTTCTAAGATAATTATAAAGTATGTTTTTGAGTCTCTTTCATGTATCAAGCATTGTTTTAGGCTCATGGGACACAACCATGAATAAAAACAAAGACGACTGTCCTCTTGGGGCTTAGGTGGGGATGGAGAAAGCAGACAATGTAAAGTTTAAAGAGTGGGAAGTGTTATGGAAAAAGAAAAAATACAGATTAAGAAGAATCCAGTGAGAGGAGAAGGGGAAAACTTCTGAATTAAAGACTGTCAACATAGACCTTATTGACAAGGTGAAGGTTGAGCCAACTTAAAGGAGGAGAATTAGCCTTGTATATAACTGAAGATGTGCTCCAGTCAGAAGAAGATACTAAATCTACAGCTTTGAGAGTATTGTGTGTTTGTGGAGGACCAAGGGGTTTAACATAGCAGAGTAAGCAAGGCAGAGAGTAGCGGGAGAGGAGGTTAAGGTGATGGAGGAAGGGGGACATCATTTTTAGAGCGTGTAGGTCATAGATATTTGAAAAGAAGTGTGAATTAAAGGATTATGAAAACCAGTGTCAAGAATACATCTATTAGGGAGTGATTGCAATAAACTAGGAGAAAGATAATGTATCCTAGAACCAAGATGGTGAATTTTCTGAGAACTGAGAAGATTCCAGCTCTATTTTGAAGATAGAGCCCATAGAATTGGATAGAGTAGATATGAGATGTGAGGAAAACCATGGGGAATGATGCCTCTGTCATGAATAAGTTAATATATGTAAGGAACTTAAAATGATGCAGCCTACATAGTAAGCATTCAATTTCATTATGCTTAATCTCATTAGCTTCAATACTCAGTATGGATGGCTAGAGCAGTGACAGTCTGCATATCACTGTAGTTTAGCTGTGAGTTCAGTAGACCTTTCCAGTACTCTATGAGGACCATCTTCACCTAAACAACGTTAAATGCCAGGTACATGGCCCACTCTTGTACTTTCTTTTGTATGAAGTGAATTTTCTTGTTGATGCTCTTGGGGGGGGGCATTCTATGATGGCAGAGGCATTCTGCTAGTAATGAGGCTAGTAGCTGGGCTGTGCAGACAGGAAAGGCTAGCTTCTAGTACCACCACTGTGTTTAATCAAAGTAAGGGAGCACCTGGGGGAAGTGTGGCTTGATGTGAACGCCACAGTGGATCCAAAGGTATGGAAGCTGAGGGCTGTCAATCAGCTGTGCTTTCCACAGCAGGTGCTTTTATAGGAAGATCTGACTGGGGTATCCCTCTGGATGCCACACTCAAGACAGAATGACTCTCACAAAAATCACATAATGAAGAATAGGAACATTTATACTCCTTGTTTCATATTGTGCTCTGCTGAAGTAAGAAAAGTAGACTGAAGAGTTAGTTCAAACTAAGAATAGCATTTGAAGGAGAGCCAACCTAAATTTGTGAAAGTCTAAATTATTTTTAAGGAAATGCTTTAATTTACTTCTAAATAAACATACTAATTTTAAGCATACAACCTACTAATATTTAATCCTGGATGTGTTTGAGAGAAGGCTTATCCCTTAATAGGGGAAATTTATTTTTGGCTAGTAATATCCATTTGCCTTTATGTAATTGCTCACATTTCAGAAATAGTTGGTTTAGCAAGACCCCTATTTTCATGAGTAATATAAAGATAACTGTAGCCTAGTAAATGGCAATATGTTAATAGATTTTTATCAGTAGAGTCTAAAGTAATTCTTTTTGCTATATATTGAAATGATTTGCCCAAGATTTACCTTACAAAGGTATTGTAATTTCAACTCCTATAGTCTCAAACTGTACATACAATGACTATGAATTACCTTACAGGGCCAACATAATAGTAAACTGAAAAGTAGCCTCAAGAAACCTCAGTATTTTCCAGTTATTTAAGGGAAATTCTCTGTAGCCAAACACTGTAGCTAGTAATAAAAAGTTGCAAGCTGTCACTGAATTCTGCTTCTGGCAGCCCATCTCAATGATTTACTGATTGGTATACTGATTTTTCAAGAGGTGACAAAAATCTTTCTTTTAGTTAACTCCTTTTTGTTTAGGGTTGAAAACTAATTTTTAAAATTGTAAATCCTGTGTACACCTAATAAAACATATCTGCCTATGTGTTTGTTTGATAATTTAACTTTAAAGGGAAATCTTTATATCTAATCTCAACCAATACTTTGATGGCCTGTTATATGTTCTCTTATATTTTATACTCATGTATGTGCAAAAATATATAAGAATGTCCTCTGTAGCATTTTTACAAAATGGAAATAATCAAGGCAGGGATTTTGTGGTATTAATTTCTAGAATAGTTCTGCATATAGTAAGTAATATATATTTGCAGAAAAACAATAACCTAAATATTCATAAATAGAACTGTTAATTACATTACAGTAATTTCACACAAAGAAATACTATATAACAGATGAAGAAAAATGAAAAATTCTCCAAGATATATTTTCAAGTGTAAGAAGCAAGTTGCAGAAAAAGATGTTTCCACTTGTATCAAAGTAAGTTAAACATATATATGATATCCATAAATGCCTAAGTACATACTAAAAGCTCTAGAAAGTTATATACTAAACTGTGACAATGATGCTTCTGAAGAGAAGAGTAGAAGGTGGGACTTTACTTTTTATTTCATATACATCTATATGTTTGATTATTTTAAAATAATATATGTGCATTTCTTATATACTTAAAAAGATTAAATATGTAGTCCCATCAATAAAGTAATGCAAATCAAACAATCATGTGATGTAATTTCTTAACTTTGAGGTTAGCAAAGATAAAAAATCAACAACTGAGAACAAAACCAGTGTTGGCAAGAATATAGAGACTAGAACAACCTCATGCTCTATTGAGAAACAAATAAAACTTTGGTACTACATATTAAATCTTTAATGTGTATACAGTCTGACAAAGCACTCTTATTCATATGGATTTATCTTAAGAAGATAACTAGAAATTGTACAGAGATCTAAATATCAAAATGTTTCTTGCAATGTTTTTTGTAGTAATTAAGTATAGAAAGCAAGTTAATATCAATAATAAATGTACCATGGTACATCCAGACAGTAAATGTACTATAGTAAAAAATTATGAAATAATTATAAATTGTAATGTATACCTATATTTATTAGCATGTAACTATATGCTAATGAGATGTACTATGACAAAGAATATAAGCACATTTATTTACATAGCCATATGAGGGATTGTTATTAAAACACTCTGGAGTCAAATCTCTTAATTTGAATGTGAGCACTGCCATTTATTAAGCTTTGTAATTTGAGACAATTTACTGAAACTTTCTTTTCTGCTAATTATAAAATGATGTTAAAATATCACACATGGTTGTAAGAATTAAATACTCCAAATACTCTGTAACATGGGCTATTTCTTTACATAAAAAGGTATCTGGAAAAAATTCATCAACATGTCAATGGGGTTTTTCCCTAGATGGCGAGATTGAATGGATTTATTTGCTTTGTTATGTATACTTCTCTACATTTTTTGAATTTTCTGAAATGAACTCATATTATCTTTTTGAATATGATAGTTGGAAGAATGGAGGATTAGTAGGGGGAAAAGTAGAGCAGAAGGGAGGGAGGGAGGAACGGAGGACACTTGACTGCTTCAGAATGATCTCACAGTAGGTAATACCATGGTAAAGTTAAAAAGAAGTATAAGGTCTAGCTTTCAGCTGCCTTGATTAAAGAATCCACTTTTACTATTTTATCCTGTATAGATCAGACTATAGGGAACTGGTGGAAACTGCAAATTCATGAAAGACTCATTAAATAAACCAGAGCATACATGCCAGCTCATTCTTTTACAAATGGGAAAGACAAATTAGAAATACAACTCCTTTTATTTTTTTTCCCCAGGGAGAGCATGAAGAATGCAGTCCTCCACTAGCACAAAGTTTGCAGTCAAGTTTCCTACATTTGGGGAAATTGCAGAGGCTCGCACATCAGGAGAGCAGTAGATAAGCCTTGCTCTGGGAAAACCACCTTCCTGATTGTGCTTGTGATCATGGCAGCTCACCTGTCAGGTAAGTGTGCAAATACAACTTTTTCATCAAAACTTTGCTTGATAAATTAAAGCCACAATGAAATACCACTAAATACACAATAGGATAGCTAAAGGTTAAAAAACTGACAATGCCAAGTTTTGACAAGGATATGAAGCAACTAGAACTCTCGTACATAGAAAGAATGCAAAAATGGTATAGCTTCTTTTTAAAACAATATGATGGTACCTCATAAAGATAAACATACTTTACCTTATGACCCAGGGGTTCTACATCTAGATATTTACCTCAGAGAAATGAACACATACATCCATGCAAAAATGTGTATGTAAATATTCGTAGTAGCATCATTCTAATAGCAAAAAACATAATGCATCCTAAATCTCCCTCAAAGGGGCAATGGATAAACAAATTGTGATTATATTCATACCTGTAGAGTATTGCTCAGCAATACACACAGCAACATGGATGAATTTCAAACACAGCCAAAGAAAATAAAAGTCAAAAACAAAAGACTACATTTTATATGATTCCATTTATACAAAATTCTGAAAATGGCAAAGTTAACAGTGGCAGATCCGGGTTGCCTGGGGCCAAGGGTAAGGAGAAGTCCTCAAGGGCAAAGGGCCTTGAGGAAACACTAGGTTGAGGGCACTTTCCTACACTTTCATAGTAGTTAGTTTCTCTCTCTCTCTCTCTTTCTTTTTTCTTTCTTTTTGAGACAGATACTCAGTCGCTCTGGGATTAGTGCCATGGTCACAGCAACCTTAAACTCTTGGGCTCAAGTGATCCTCCTGCATCAGCCTCCAAAGTAACTGTGACAACAGGTACATGCCACAATGCCTGGCTAGTTTTTCTATTTGTAGAGATGGGGTCTCTGTCTTTCTCAGACTGGTCTCAACTCCTGAGTCCAGGCAATCCACCAGTCTCTCACTCCCAGAGTGCTGGGATTACAGGAGTGAGCCACCATGCCCGGCCCATAGTAGTGTTTCTTGTACAATGGTTTGCAGTCAGCAAAATTCATCAAACTCTATGCATAAAATTTAGAATTTTAATATATGGCATTTAATCTAAATGAACAAAACAGTCATGTTTATTTAGGATGAAATTAATTTTTATTATCTGGTAAATGATATCATTCCATTGATTCCCTTTCTCAGTATATTCATTTGTATGATAAGAATTAAACTTTGAAGGAAACTAGAAAACCTACATCCATTGGTGGAACATCTTTTTCCTTTAATTATTTTTCCCAAACAATGGGAGTTCTAGAATTTCAATGTCAATTTAGTTTTATGACTTATTAGTTAAAAATGGCGGTAAAGAGATTTATGTTAAACTTGCATTTGTGTATTAAGCACACTTATGTTTTAAGTTGTAAGTGTAGTTGAGGGAAATATTGGAAATTATAGGGGGCCTAAGCTGCTTTATTTAAAGCCTCCCAAACAGGCACATTTTTAAAAATTTCAGATTAGTATGAGGGTACAAATGTTTCTGTTTGCATTGTTTTCATTTCTCAGGTAAAGTTCAAGGTGTAGTTGAGCCCTTTACCCTGGGGTGTGCGGAATACCTTCACCTAACTGGCACTTTTTTCCCCCAAATACTGTATTGATCACGATCATGTTCTAATCGGTTCTAAAAATTTGCCTTATGTACTAATGTTATCGGCAAGATGTTTTACAATGTGGCCTTGAGGGTGTTCTTTGTTTTCTGTTTTACTATGTTCAGTATGAGAGAAAGAGAGAGAGAGATTATGTAATTCTCGTCTTTATTTCCAAATTCTTGCAGTCCATAATGTTCAGAGTCTTAACTTCTTTACAAGTGCCACATTTGTATTCAGTTATTTAAAATATCTTGACAGTTCAGTTTTTAGCTTGAGTGTCCTTTCTGTGGATTATTGATTGTATCAAAAGCTGAAAACTTATTTCAACTTTTACCTAATACCACAAAGTATGTTTTAGAGTCAGACAAATGTGGGTTGGAAGACATTAATTTATATTTCAGCATATCTGTATAGTTGGGACATTTATACCTATCTAATGAAACAAGGATTAAATACATATAAATGCACTGATCGCAACATCTGTTACATTCCAATCCTGAAGCAAACATTGAACAATTACAAAACAAAGAATTATAGTCAATAAGTCAGAAGGACATAAAGGATAGATTATATGGAATCACATAAAAGTATTCAAAAAGGAGATTTATATGGAATCATGTAAAATCCTCAGTCAAAAGAAATCAGAAAATAAGAGGAAGAAAAAGCATGAGACAGAAAACAAATATCAAGATGGTAGATTTAAACTCTACAATATCAATAATCACCTTAAATGTAAACATTTGAAGACCTAAAATGCAGATTGAAAGATTGGACAAAGAGCCAGACCCAACTTTACCCTTTGTACAAGAAAATTGCTTTAAATATGAAGACACAGACAAATTTAAAGGATAGAAAAATATACACAGATACTGTTCAAAAGAAAAATAGAGTAGCTAAATACATATCAGACAATGCAGATTTCAGAACCAGGAATAAAATTAGTATTTTTCTTCCTCAGAACTTTAGTCCCCCAGGTCCCTTCCTGAGGCAACACATTACCCATTTTTCTGTATCTTTTCAGAATGAGTTTATGAATATATAAGTATATATCACTTTTATTTTTCACCAAGGGGAGTATGCTATATTCACTATTCTGTACTTTGTTTTTCCAAATATATCTAGAACATTATTCTGTAGTATCATTCCATATAGAGTTATCTCAGTCTTTTTAACTACTGTATAGTAAAGAATAAAGTTTTATTTAAAGGGCTTTGTCAAAGATACTAGGGTCTTTAAATTCTAACTAACATGGCTAGGCAAAGTCTTTCCAAAATATGTTTTGAATGTAACTTAAGAACATTGAATACCTGTACATCTAATACATTCAAAACTAAGGTCAATTATCTCAGCCTTATATTTATTTTTGTTTTTTTTGGTTGGTTTTTTTTTTTTTTTTGAGACAGAGTCTTACTATGTTGCCCTCGGGAGAGTACTGTGGTGTCACAGCTCACAGCAACCTCAAACTCTTGGGCTTAACTGATTCTCTTGCCTCAGCCTCCCAAGTAGCTGAGACTACAGGTGCCTGCCACAATGCCTGGCTATTTTTTCTTGCGGTTGTCATTGTTGTTTAGTAGGCCCGGGCTGGGCTCAAACCTGCCAGCCTCGGTGTATGTGGCTGGCGCCCTACTCACTAAGCTATGGGCACCTAGCCTCAGCCTAATTTTTCAAGGACATCACCCTCTACCAGTCTGATTTCTAAGTTAATTCTAAACTTCCCCTTGTTCCTTATCTTTTCTAAATAGACAAAGGCTTGTACATGCTACTGTTAAGGATTCGCAATAAGTTGGGAATGGATGATGAAAATCTCTTTGAATTTCATTTTCAGTTATTCAGTGTATTGGAAATATGACTGTCTTCATCTAACTCCAGTCTCCATTGCCAGATGTTATGTTTTTCCTAAAATATTGTATCATAGAACTATAGTTTTTTTAAATGTTAAGTTGATATTTATAATATTCCTACACGAAACATTTCTTTCCTGAATTTTTTTTTTTTTTTTTTTTTTTTGAGGCAAGGTTTTTCTCTGTTGCCTGAGCAGTGCCATTATCACGGCTCACTGGAACCTCAGACACCTGGACTGAGGTGATTCTCCTGCCTCAGCCTCCTGAGTAGCTGGAATTACAATTGCATGTCACCGCATCTATCAATTTTTAAAATTTTCTGTAGCCAGGAAGTCTCACTATATTGCCAAGCCTGGTCTTAAATTCCTGGGCTCAAGCTATCCTCCTGCCTTGGCTTCCCTATCACTGAGCCACGAGGCCTGACCTAGAATCTTTCTTTATAATTATGTTCACTATTCTTCTGATTTAAGAAGGTGTTTTAGACCTAGTGGGATATTTGGTGTGGTATAATCATAAGTTAGGTTTGCAGATCATCTTTCTTTTGACAAGCTCTAAATGCTTTTGTAGGTTTTAATTAATATATCCTAATAATATACCTGTGAAACAGGTTGAAGAAAAGATTTTCCTTTCAATATACCAATGAAGGAACAGAAACACAGATATATCAGGTAATTAGCGCTTGGCTACACAGTGTGTTAGTGGCAGAACTGGGAGTAGAACCCAGGTTTTCTGACTTTCAAACTAGATCATAAATTTCAGGACTATAAAACTGTCTCCTCTGCAGTTTGTAAAGAAAAATGGCATATACTTTCACACATTCTGAATTTCTAGAGCTGTAATAATAATCCATTAAAAAAGAGAAATGCCTTCCTTTGAGAATCTCATTGGAAAAGAACATTTTGCAAGAAAAGTGGAGGATACATGCATACATATTCAACCACTGAATCTCTTCATCAAGAACTTCTCTTTAAAATCAACTTAAAATGTGATGACATCAGGCCCAATGCTACACCTATTTTTATTCCTCAAATATTGTCCAAACATATAAATGTTCTGGACTCTAAATCAATCACTTGAAACTGGTCGACTACAGCTTTGAAAATATTGGAAGCACCATGAACATCATGCCCATCTGTCATTTCTTTTCATCATAGAGCATATATAGCCTGCAATCATTCATAGCAATATTCTGTAGTTCTGGTAAAAGCTCAGGAATAGCCTTCTCTGTTTATTCTCTCCTCAGCCTTCACTATTCAGCTGCTATTTCTGAGTAATTAGATGAATTCAAAAGTCCAACAAACTAAATTCCAAGTGGCAACTCAATGGCAATAGGAATAGTTGAATACATTATTTTATTTAAATGGAAAACCCATTTTTCTCTAAAGTAGAGCAATTTGCAAGAAGAACTGGCAAAACTAGCCTATAAAAAGAGAATTTAAACTTGGAAATTTTTTTATTACAATTATAGTAATATGTTAAAATTTGGTTAAACAACATTTTAATTACAGTCACTTTCTCTTTGAGATTTCATTTCATCAATAAGATTTTTATACATTAGCTAGCTTTATTTCTTTGGTGGAACCAGATAGATGAAATTTTATTGCTTTTAGCAATGTGTATTTTGGATTGTTTGTGTACTTAATTCTATATTTTCTTTATTCCTTGTCTGTATAGCTGAACATAAATACAGAACAAATAGTACTTGAGGACTATTCAGGTGTGATGAAGGAGAATGTATAGTTTTCATATAAAATAGAAAGCATGATAGGAATGAAGTAGGTTGTTTATTATTATTATTATTATTGTTGGGGATTCATAGAGAGTACAAAGAACAAGGTTATACTGATTGCGTTTGTTAGGTAAAGTCCCTCCTACATGTCCTGTTCCCGAGAGGTGTGTCACACCCTGTGATCTCCACCCCACTCTCTCCTCTTCCTTTCCCTCCCCTCTCCCATGTACTAGATTATTAATTGTCCCCCTATCAGAATTGAGTACATAGGATTCTAGCTTCTCCATTCTTGCGATGCTTTACTAAGAAGAATGTGTTCCAAATTAATCCAGGTTAATACAAAAGATGTAAAGTCTCCATCTTTTTAATGGCTGAATAGTATTCCATGGTATAAGTGTACCACAGCTTGTTAATCCATTCCTGGGTTGATGGGCATTTAGGCTGTTTCCCCATTTTGGTAATTGTAAATTGAACTGTGATAAACAGTCTAGTGGAAATGTCCTTGTGGTAAAAGGATTTTTTTTCTTCTGGATAGATGCCCAGTAATGGGATTGCAGGATCAAATGGAAGGTCTAGTTTGAGTTCTTTGAGGATTCTCCATACTTCCTTCCAAAAAGGTTGTATCTGCAGTCCCACCAGCACTGTAAAAGTGTTCCTTTCTTTCCACAACCATGCCAGCATCTGCAGTTTAGAGATTTTGTGATGTATGACATTCTCACTGGGGTTAGGTAATATCTCAGGGTGGTTTTGATTTGCATTTCTGTGATAATTAGGGAAAATGAGCAATTTTTCATATGCTTAGTCATTCGTCTTTTTTTTTTTTTTTTTTTTTTTGAGACAGAGTCTTACTTTGTTGCCCTTGGTAGAGTGCTATACCGTCATAGCTCACAGCACCTCAAACTCTTGGGTTTAAGCATTTCTCTTGTGTCAGCCTCCCAAGTAGCTGGGACTATAGGTACCCACCACAGTGCTTGTTTATTTTTTAGAGACGAGGTCTTGCCCTGGGTGAGGTTGGTCTCGAATGCATGAGCTTAGGCAATCCACCTACCTCAGTCTCTCATCTGTCTTCTTTAGAAAAAGTTCTATTCATTTCTCTTGCCCACTGATATAAGGGGTTATTGGTTCTTTTTATGTTGATTAATTTGAGTTCTCTAAAGATCCTAGTTATCAAGCTTTTCTCCAATTAATAATATGAAAATATCCTTTCCCTTTGTGTAGGTTGTCTATTTGCTTTGGTTGTTGTCTCCTTAGCTGTACAGAAGCTATTCAGTTTAATTAAGTCCCATCAAAAAAAGGTAGGATTTTTAAGCAAACAAAATTTAATACATTAGCATCCATGAAATCAAAATAATAAGAGAGCTTAGATGATAAAAAATAGACTATGATCCTTAAAGTTATACATCTCATAGTTGATATAATAATTACAGAAATATTGATATTAATTTTTTCGCTTTTTTTGTGTACATATGCACACATAATTTTAATATAATTGTTATATACAGTGGTTGTAATTTTGTATTTTGACTTGGGAAAAATGAGCACATTTTACAGATATGAAATTCTTTGGAAAAATTTATTTTAATTTCAAAATATTGATAATAATAATTAGGTAGAATCATTCTCATAAAATTCCTTCAATTTTTAAAAAAATAATAGGTAGTGAGAAAAATTAATAAGTGAATAAATACACTTATTTAATTTGTTTATGGGATTTTTTTCTTTATCACTGATTCGTCTCTCTTAGGCAAAAAGAAATGTATGTGTTCTTAATGCTTCTCTCTTTAGAAATGCATATTTTTTGTTGTCAATCAATTGAAATATTCTCATGTTATTAGTGTAAAATACTAATGTGTGAGTGGATGAGACATTTTGCCTATTTCCATTACAGTTAGTTAAATATCCCAAATTGATTTTGTATCTCAAGGAGGATTTTTGTTTCTTAAGACTTATCAAGACTTTTGATCAAGATTATTTTATTTCCATACATTGGCAAGATCCTTTATAGCAGATGTAGTAGTTTATCACAGGTCACCAAATTTTCTATTTTTCTTCCCTGTGGAGTCTCCTATTGGAGATCATCCCTCTCCCTATAGGTCTGAGGAATGATCATGTGATTTTCTTTGGCCAATGAAATGACCCATTCTGTGGGAACCTTTATGAGCTAGTACATGGTTCACTGGTTCTCTTTTCCTTCTGCCATGAGCCCAGCAATAATGCAACCATTGCTCCACCAGCCTAGTTACTAAATCACAGACTCCAGCTATCCTGGGATATGCATCTAACATGACAGAAAAGTAAACTTTTGTTGTTACAAACCACTGAGCTTTTAGTGATCACTGATTTAGGGAAATGATAGGCCAATTTGTATGGGCAACACCTGGCTTGCATGTGTAGAAACAGCTTCTAAAGATGTTAGCTAAAGGAGAATTGACTAAAATTTGAATTGAGCAAATTTTACCTTATTCGAGCAGACATAAAACTAGCAAAATTAATTTCTTAAAGTTACTCTCAAGATTCTCAAATAGTTTTAGTTCACAGATTTCTTTGATACAAAGTCATGGAGGTCTCTATTTATCCAAACATAAATAAACATGTACTTGCCTCTCTACTTTTGGCTATGTGATCTTTAGCATATCACATAACCAAACTCTGGATATTGCAGGCTGGGTAATATACCTGTCTATCTGATGGTATTTTTACATTTTCTGGTCATAATAGAAGCTCCATCGTTGATCACTGCCCTACATTGACCGCCTCCTGGGGCTGACCTAATTTTCATTGACCAGACATGTACCACATGTATGTATCAGTGTGATAGGCCTAGTTCCTTATTTTGACCACCTCTGCATATTGCAAGTTTGTTACATTCCTTTGGGTGGTCAACTTATAGAGGTTCTACTATGTGTATATTTATTATCTGTAATGCCCTACTTATATTGACAGTTTCATGAAAGCAAAGAATGTCTTATTCCTTTGTACTAATGAAGCCTGTGGCGGGAAGCTAAGATTTGAAAGGTACTGAATGAAGGGGACTTTTTGTAGAGTTGTGGGCAAGATTATGGAATTATCAGGGATGTTGAAACATCCAGGAACTCTTAACACCAGTGACACAATAGCATCCATAGGTCTTTCTCTCCAGTACCAAGGGGAGAAAATGGGTCATTGAACTTTTTTGGAGGCCATGGTAATGGGAGATGGGGGTCACTCAATAGAAGCTGTATTAATAGAGGGATCTGGCCACTACCAAAATAGTGCACTAAGAAAGGGAAATCACAGGGGAAGAAAAACCTTCATCTCATTTCCATTTGCCCTTCTATCTCCTGCCAGTGCTTCCCACTGGATGAATACCATAGAAAGTCAGAGGGTAAGGAACTATTGATGCAGTTCGCAGAGATCAGCCACTTGGAGCAGAAAGAAAGGCCCAGGATGAAGGATGGGTCTTGACAGGGCAAACAGAATAAGCTACAAACCACTTTATTGCTATGCTTCCAGTTCCTGTTTGTCTGCCTTGTGCATAGGAAGTGCTCAAAGGTATTTTTTGGGTGACAGAATGAATGGCATAGACATTAAAACTAAAGTAACTAATCTGGAAGATTTGGCTGTTTTCTTTGTTTTTTTTTTTTTTTTAAGATTAAATCCAAAATGATTTTTTATTTGTGTCTTCTTGCTCAATTTGCTTTCCACTACACCTACACTATTTTACTTCACATTTGTCTTGTCACTGAATATTGTTGTGAGTGCCTTTTAGCTATTTATATTAATACTTAAGCAACCACATTTTGAACTCCGGCGAAGAAAACATCAAGAAGTAAAGTAATTGTGGAAACAATTGTGAGAGAGATCATCATATTGGTATTCAAAAAAATGAGTTGACTGATTTGAACAAGTTTGTTGGATAGATAATTAAGTGAAGAAAGTGAGTCATACATGGAATTCATGGCCTGCAATTACAACATAGTGACTCAAACTATCACTGGTTTTGTTATTGGGTAGGATGTCAGATGATGTATGATTTTAGGAGATGACATGGCTGTGGCACTTGCTCACAATGGCAATGATGATGATTACAAAGACTGTGAGGTGGGCTGACCCTGTCTATGTTTTAAAGTTTATAACAGGGTAAGAAAAGCTTGGTATTTGGACTTTTAAAACAAGAAGGGAAGATTGGGAAGTTTTTATTGAAATTTTAAGCAGGAATTATTAACTTAGAATCCATGATTAGAATATACATTTCTTATGTTATGGTAGGGGCATTTGCTGGGAAAAAGTAAAACACTAAAATTTGGGATGGAGATATTGGGCAGGCATAGGTGAAGCTAACAAATTAAACCCCCCAATTCCCTTAAACTTGCCTTGGAAATGGAAGCAGCTTTCTTGCACTGTCAGGAAAAAGCAGTCTTTGCTTGGATAAACATTTTTTAATAACTTCACCTGGAGCAGGTGTCTCTCAAGGGGTTGTCTGTTATCTGCCAGGCAACTTCCCACAACCCACAGCCACTTTTCAAAGACACCCCTTACTGCCTCCAGAGCCATAATGAGACTTAAATCCCAGAATAACCCTGAGGGAAAATTTGGAGTCCTGATCTAGGAGGCAGTCATTTTTGCCAGTTTATTTAAATGAGAATCTGGCAGGCATGAATTAGATGGCATTCTAAAGAGATGAGAAGGGACTGTAAGATTAAATTAGGTTAGTGGTCCTTAAAATCTGGTCATTGGACCAGTCAGTATCAGCATTACCTGAGGACTTATTAAAAACAAAAATTCTCAAGTTTTATCCCAGACTAATGAATAAGAAATTTGGGGGAATTGAGCCCAGCAATCTGTTCTAACAACTCCTGGTGATTCTGATGCATGTTCAAGTTTGAGAACCATGGGAATGTGTAAAATGTGTATATGTGGCTTCTACTAAGATTTGATTTAGTATTTTAGCTAGCACAGTTGGGAATGACCTAACAGCTGGGTCAGTGGAAGCTTGGACTCAATATTTGTCCATGGTCAATGAGATTGAGATTATAGAATGTCCCTGAAGTAACATAGACAAGGAGATGGCTTAGAGAAACGGATATAGATATAAAATGTGCAGTTTGATCCACTATCTTCTCCTTTTAATCCAGGATGGTCTAGAGGACACTCTCTTCATCAAAACATAATAAAATGCACTGGTGAGGGAAACAGCAGCATCCTTGAAAACCTCTGTGGTGTCTGTCGGTAATAGCTGATGATGGATGTAGGAGATAGGATCATGAAAATGAACTCCCTGATTTGAATGAAAAAGCTGGGATCCCAAAGTATTAGAGGCAAAGTATCAGAGAAAATCTGGGCCTAATTATCCTAATAAGACACAGGTTATAGAGTAGTAATTGGAGTGTTTTGACCGTAATGAACATATGCCAAAGGTTAATTGATCATAAGGTCCTTAGGAGTTAAATAGATGGGCAACCTAATAAGGTATCTCTTCACTCATATAAAATAAAAATGACTTACTTCTGGTGGGCAGAAACCAACATAAATTGCCATGTTGAGAATTCTTAGCCGCAGTTGTCAGACTTAAGCCAATTTATAGACCTGAAGCCTCTTAATTAAGGAGTAGGCCAGGTGCCTTCAAAGAAGAATATGTGCCCTTCATTGCATTTCTAGATGAGCTTATGATAACTTACCAAGATGATTTTTACTGGTGAAAGGAAATCCCCAGTCCTGACTCTGAAATAATGGTGATCCTTAGGACACAAAACACCATTAAGATCCAATGGTCAGAGTATGGACTTACAGAGGTCAGGTGATAAATAAGGTTTTTGACTTTGGTATACCTAACAGTGATTCAAATAATCCCACAGACCCACTCTATGGGGTTTTCAGAGTTTCTGAAATAAATATTTTTATCAATCAAGGCACCAGCTTAGAAACAACAGCTGTTTGGTTGGTATCCTATAAAGTGTATTATGTGCCTTTATAGGTTGCTGTCCTATAAAGTGTATTATGTGCCTTAGACCAGCAGTAGATATATATTGCCATCTGCCTTATAGCCAGAATGTAGAGGTTCCAGGAACCAAAGAGTGGTGGTGGGAGATATCTCTCTCACTATTATACCTCATGTTTTACTCAAGGGTTTCAGAAGGTTTAGAAGTCCTAATTCTTAAGGGAGGACAGTTTCTGCTAGGAAACAGTCATTGTTCTATTGAATTAGAAGCTGAGACCATCCTTCAGTAGTTTGAGTTCTTCATGCTCCAAAACCAATAGGAAGAAAAAGGAGTTACCCTACTGGCCAAGGTAGGCAAATCCAATTATGAGGGGGAAATTGAGTTACTGTTATACAGCAGGGGCTAAGGGAAATATGTGAAATAGGTGAATATGTGAATAGGTGAAATGCCATGGTTTCACTGAGGAACCTCTTACTCTTTCCTAAAAATGGCCAATAAGGAACTATGGAAACTCAATAAAGATAGCACCACTAAGAATTTTAAATTGTGAAAATAAAGTTTTGGATCACCTTATCTAGTAAGGAACCCCAACCCACAAAACAGGAAAAAGGAAGTGATGAATAAAGTTTAGGTCTCATGAGCAGTTACAGAATCAGAGATTATAGTAGCATATATTTTAATTTGTTTTCTTATTCCCACTTTCTCTGCTACTGATATAAAAAGTTCTGCTAGGAGGTCAATATTATAATTTAAGTATCAAGAGGGAGCATGAATGAACTGAAATTACTCCAGGACTATAGAGTAGCTAATAAGACTGAGTGCCACATCTTGTGTGAGGCAAGAATTTCTTCAGCTGATTGAAGGGGAAAAATGAATGCTATGAAGCAAAAATAGTGACCTGGGATATTTACTCTCTGTTCATTTCTTACATTAGTTTCTCTTGCTACATAACAAATTATCCCAAAATGTAGTAGCTTAAAACAATCCTTTGTTTCTGTGGTCAGAAATCCAAATGTGGCTTAGTGAGGTCCTCTGGCTCAGGTTCTCTCATAGGACAGAAGCCTCATCCACAGACTTGACTGATGAAGGATACACCTACCAGCTCACTCATGTAGACGTCAACAGGGGTCAGTTCCTCACCCAGTATTGGGCTGAGGGCCTCATTTCCTTGCCAGTCTGCAGACTTCCTTTGTGTTCTTGCTATGTGGGACTGTCCATAGGGCAGCTCATAGTATACCAGCTCCCTAAGAGTGAGCAAGAGAGTGTCCAAGATGAAAGCCCAAGAGGGAAGCAAGGATAAAACCTTATCTTGAAGTATGTGCCTATATCCAGTTTACCCTCAAGGGGAGAATATTACACAAGGTGAATCTCAGGAGGCAGGGATCATTGGGACTGCCCTAGAGACTGACTTTCATACCCCCCAATTCCTTTTCTGCCCTGCTGTGGATCCCATTTGGTATGTATCACTTGGGCCCCTGCCTTTTGACTTTCTGTTGTGTTTTGCTGGTGGGAGTTCTAGGCAGGAGAATGGGAAGATAAAAAGAAGTGGGAGTATTTATTTTGGTGCTTTCTTTCTGAACTTCACACTGTTGTTTCTGACAGCGGTTGTACACTTTATTAATACGTCTGCCTCATGGCCCCACTTCCATAGCCCCAGCCCCAACTGAGTACTGGTAACACCATCTCCTCCCCTTCCCCTGTCTGGACTAAGAATGGCTTAGACTCTAAAGGTGCCAGTCCTTGGATACCTCAATGTCCTTTCTGGATCCTTCACCTCTACCTCTCTGTATGGTTCTTTCACTAAGTTCTCTTTTGGTTACCCACTGGGATCTTGAATAATACATGTTTCTTAAAACAAGAGATTATAGATTACCATCTTCTTAGTCTTAATGCCAATCATACTAGGCGCTTAAGATTGGATGAATATGGGTAGGTGGGTGGATGGGTGAAAAAAGTTGAGTAATGTGAAAGAAAGAAGGGTTTTAAATTATGTGAACATTCTTCACTGATGTAGAGACATTAGGACTCTTATGCTTTGTCTGAGACAATAAGAGAGAAAAGGTTTAAATGATCTCTAAGGAAAAGTGGTAGTTTTAGAGCAGTATTTTTTGATTACTTTTTTTGACTTGCTTAAATCAAGTTCACAGCAGTGTAAGAATTTTTCAGAGGATTACCCAGTTTATGGAAGCAAAAATGCATACCAAATTGGCTTAATATTAAATACCCATAATCAAAGGGTGTGGTTATTTATATTCCATGCCTAAAAATTAAGATTATTCCAACCTTATGTGTCATGAAAAAACTTTACTAATGATTTTTAAATTTATGTCAATAAGTAAGGGCAACTAAACTGGTGTTTGAAAGTGAGTGGTAGGCATATAATACTTCACAACACATCATACTCTGATTTAAAAGATAACATATAAGTAATGGACTCTGACCCACCGAAGAAAGACAACTAAAAGCATTTACTAAGTTAGATGATTTTATTCTGCAAGATGTAATATTGTGGAAATCTGGCATTTTCACAATTTACTTTGTCAGGGCAAAGTACCATATTCTCTGAGATATTGGCTTGTGTCCCTCTGCCATCATAGTAAAAAATACTCTTAGTGTTCTGGGTTATAATTTCCCTGTCAATATAATGCAGATCATAAAGACCATCTGTTTTCATTCTGCAAAGTGTGTTATAGCAGCCTTTCAAATAATTTTCAAAAATTGTTTTGCCCGTTATTTTACATACCTGCCCTCACCTCAGGATGCACATACATGGACAGTAAATTTCTGTCTTTATTTCTCCCAAGGCCAATATCATTACTCACAGTGGCCAAGGGAATAAGGGAATATTTGCAAGTCTGCTGTGGAGATGATGAGGAAGAACAAAATGTTTAGGTGGAATCTAGTCTGTTCCAAAGCATTTTATTAGTGAGAAATTTATATTTTAAAATGTATTTTTATATTGGCCAATTACCCAGCTAATTTATGTTTTTAAAAATCTCCAGGAGTGCCTTTTCTTGTCTTAATCGGCAGTTTTATTGGCATAGTGTTGACAACAGCCCTCATTAATACAACATTCATTGCTGTGAAAGAAACCTAAGAGGGTGTACTAGAGGGCATAAAAATATCTCAAACAACTCTGCACCTTCCCACCATTGGTAGTCAATAAAATCAAAAAGTTGAGAGAGAAATTAATAAGGTGACAGAAATCAATAATGTTCAAAAAGATACTCCAGCACTAAATACCTCAACCTCTTAATTAGGTCCTCTCTTTCATTTTAACTGTAAACATTACAGGCCTACACATATCTTCATTTTAGCATATTAAGGATATACTTGCATTTGCAGACTTAAACTACCTTACAGATCTAGAAAAGATCTAGGAAATTGTTCAATCAACAGAGAACCAAGAATTATTTTAATTGAGAATATTTGTAATCATTATCCCAAGCAGGTAATAAAATTTGTGACTGAATGGAGAGAAAGCAAAAGACAAAAATCACAAATCCATGTATTTCTCAAAAATCAAAATGTTATATTGGGAAATCTGTTATTCATTCACCTGCCAAGTTCTCAGATTAGAAATCTTTGTTTTCACTGCAACAGTTGATGCTACTGAAAACTGCTAAGTCACTTGAGGAACCTGCTTCCTGTTCTCTTTCAGATGTTTCTTCTTTGATAACTTTTTTCTTCAATGACTTTTTAATTAAAAAGCTTTTAATATTTCTCTAAACATAGGGTAATAAGAACATTGCTTTCAGATTTTTCCTTTCTCTCTGGGTATGTGTATGTCTGTAATTCTCCAGCTGTCCTGTAAGCTGAAATAAAGCTAAAGTACAACGTCAGTCTTGGTTGTTTAATTATCGTATGGGTTTCTCCTGTTGTATTAATTTTTAAACTTCATGGCTCCATTGACTATACAGTGCTTGCTCTCCATATCATCTTTTCTCAGTATTTTTCTTTTTCTTTTTTTGCGGTTTTTGACTGGGGCTGGGTTTGAACCTGCCACCTCCAGCACTCCAGCATATGGGGCCGGCGCCCTACTCCTTTGAGCCACAGGTGCTGCCCTTGTTCTCAGTATTTTTCATTATTAAAAATAAAATTAACCTTTCCCTATAGGTTTCATCTGGACATGACTTGACCAATCACTACATCCAATCAATCACCATTTTATTTAGATGCTGTTTTTAGTTACCTTCTTTGTGTATAATATTACCATGGTACATTTATGTTTTGGGGATTGAGAGAAACATAATAAACTACCAACAATATTATGGGTTGAAAGGTGATAAAAGGCTAAAGTGTGCTGATAACTATTCTTCCTCCTACATATTCTGGAATATGAAACTCTAACTAGTAAAGTAATTTCACTTAGTTTAAGTTGAGGGGTGCATGACAATTATATAACCCAATAATGTTAGAAGGGAAATAGTATAATAACAAAATAAATTATGCATGTTTGAGGTAACTTGAAATCTATCCATAAACAGTATAAAACCCATAATACCTGCCAGTGTATATGGAATAACCTTAACTTTTCATTGTGTCTTCATATTCTACAATGTTTCTATTATTTATGGTGTATTATTCCGAACTTCAGAAAGAATTTGTTTAAGAAAAGACTCTTCTCTTTTGCTATCCACCACCATATAACCGAGGTTTAGAAAAAGCTCCAAAAATTAATGAAAGTGTATAAAAAGATCTTAAACAATGCAGCTGGTTTTGTTCACTCTCCCTTCTCCTGTAACAATGAAAAACAAGTATGTGGGTGACCTGTAAGGATAAAGGAAAAAGGTTTCCATTTGTAAGGCTAGACACTGAAAGCAAGGGTAAATACAAGTTTTAAAAGTTATAAGGAAAACATTCAGAGAATAATTTCACCTTTAAAAATTATTTTTTATTTTTATTTATTTTTTTTGAGACAGAGCCTCAAGCTGTCACCCTAGGTAGAGTGCTGTGGCATCACAGCTCACAGCAACCTCTAATTCCCAGGCTCAAGCGAGTCTCTTGCCTCCGCCTCCCAAGTAGCTGGGACTACAGGTGCCCACCACAACGCCCGGCCATTTTTTTTTGATTGCAGCCATCATTGTTGTTTGGCGGGCCCGGGCTGGATTCGAACCCGCCAGCTCAGGTGTATGTGGCTGGCGCCTTAGCCCGTTGAGCCACAGGCACGGAGCTGTCACCTTTAAAAATTAATTAGTTAATTAAGAGATAAAGTCTTACTCTGTCCCCATAGGTAAAGTGCCGTGGAGTCAGGCTGTCTCATAGCAACCTCAAAATCCTGGGCTCAAGGCCTTCTCCTGCCTCAGCTTCCTGGAACTACACATGCCCACCACAACACCTGGTTATTCTGAATTTTTCTATTTTTAGTAGAGAAGAGTCTTGCTGTTAGTCAGGCTGGTCTTGGACTCCTGAGCTGAAGCAATCCATCTACCTCAGCCTCCCAAGTGCTAGGATTACTAGCATTACAGGTGTGAACCACCACACTGGGCCTCTGAGAATATTTCAAATGAAAACAAGCAATTATTGAGTAACAACAGAAACTTAGCATATGGGAAGGTCTGCTAAATCCATCTATCTATCTCAAGCCTATTTGGTGAGAGAAATTGCTTTTTATTACTGTGTAAACATATCCTGAACTTGGTGATCTTTGTAGAAAGGAAAGGTGCTCAGAAATTAAAATTAAGACTATCATTGCTGGTAGAAGAATGAGAGATTGGTAGTTTTATTATTTAGAAGCCATCCCAAGTAAAAATATCATCAAAGCATAGACTTTAAACTTTGTCTGAAAATAACTTTGATGCAAAAATTACATTGTTGTTGCAGGTCTATAAACTATGTGATATACTGGAATAACAAGATGGGCAGTATCAAATGGCCTTTTAAGAAATTTATTTATGTAAACAATCTGGATAATTTAGAGAGTTAATAATGAGAGCGTGGGTTAATTTAATAATCTCACTTTGTATTCCTCGGTTTGTCCATCCATAAAATGGGAATAACAAAGAACCTACCTCATAGTTTTGTTCTTGTTGCTATTAACATATATAATTTGTTGAAACATCTTGAGCTATATCTGGCAAAGAGTAAGCATTCAATAAATACTATTCCATCTCAACATCTGTAGCACAATGGTTATGGCGCCAGCCACATGAACTGAGTGAGGCTGGAGGGTTCGAACCCGGCCCGGGCCAGTTAAACAACAATGACAACTACAACAACAACAAAAATAGCCGGGCATTGTGGTGGGCACCTGTAGTCCCAGCTAGCTACTTGGGAGGCTGAGGGGAAAAAAATTGCTTAAGCCCAAGAGTTGGAGGTTGCTGTGAGCTGTGACTCCACAGTACTCTACTGAGGGCGACATAGTGAGACTCTGTCTCAGGATAAATACGTACATACATACATACTATTCCCATACCCTTAATAACATAGACTTTTGCTCACAATATCTGGTAACTGCTTCAATTCTCCAGTATACCTTGATAAAGAAAGGTTCTGCATGAATGCCTGGAATAGGCTGAAAAGGTCCCCTCCAAATACCCAGATAGGTTCTAATCCCTGAGACCTGTGAAGTTATTTTATATGACATAAGGAACTTTGTTGATGTGATTAAATTGAGGAGCTTGAGATAGATTATACTTAAATGCAGTCACACGTGACCCTAGGAGAAAGAGACAGAGGAAGATTTGACTACAGAACTGAATAGAAGGACTGAATCAAGACCATGGAGGAAGAGGACTCAAGACAACGAATACAAAAAATGCAGCTGAAAACTGAAGCAAGATTCTATGTTGGTGGCTTTGACCATGGAGGAAGAGGACGCAAGTCAACAAATGAAAAAATGCAGCTCTAGAACCTGGAAATGGCAAGGAAACAGACAGATTCTTCTGTAGCCTCTGGAGGGGGTACAGTTCTGCCGCAACCTTGAATTTGGCCGAAGAAAACATATTTTTGGACATCTGTCTTCAAGAACTACAAGAGAATAAATTTCTTTTAAGCCATTAAATTTATTGTAATTTGTTAGAGAGATCATAGGAGACTAATAAAATGTCATACCATCTTTAATTAATTAATCAACCACCTAATACTTATTAATTAAATATATTTATTAAGTATGTACTATGGGATCAAATGGGTTTGGGAAGGTGTTGATTATCTGGTTTATACAATCAAAATATGAATCTATTTGCTTGGATTTTATAAGTCGATGTGGTTTTTCTCATCTCCATAAATATGTTATTTCAATTGTTTATATAGAGCTGTGAGCATCGTGGGAGGCCCTTTTAACTTTCTGCCTATGCTGAATTTACCACATCAGACAAACACTCTTTAGTATACTTATATAAGATCTGAGGTATGGTGATACTACTTTCTAAAGGGTATTTTAAATACCGGCATAGAGACCTGCCAAAGCAAGAAGGAGATGGGTAAGGCAGGGAAACACTTGATGTTGCAGAAAATGTACCAGCTTTGGAGCTGGGTTTTGCTAAGAGCAGATCAGTAATTAGCTGATGTCTCTATGCTGGACGCCAAAATTGCTGGCTGCAATCTGCTCCTGCTGCCCTTTGTGCACAGCTAGGCTAACTTTCTCAAAAAAAAAGGAAAAAACCAGTAAGAATAAATTCTTGAGTAGGTGGTAGGCAGAGAGTGGAAGATATCCTTCCTTCTAGGTTTTACTAGGCAGGATATGTCTGAGAGTGGGTACTCAGGCCCCAAAGCAGCATTATGGAGACTTTACCTTTCAGTGCTTTTGATCTCCCACCCAATCTCTAGTACCCAGTTCGATGAATCCAAAAGATGGTGGTAAAAGAACTTAGTAAAATTCACAGTTGACAAATCCATCAAGCGTTAGTTGGGAGGGAGATGTCAGCTCTATTTAGAAGAGCTTCTTAAACTTTTTCAAATGATATCAAGAAAGAACCATGACCTTCTAGGAACTATTCCAAGGTATTCCTGACGAAAACACGGTACTTGGCCTAGATTAGAAGTTTAATTTCAGGCTCTTCTCAGCATAGAAAAAGATTTGCCATATTTGCAGATGTTTTTCCTTGGACCTACCATATTGCAAATTCTTCAGAATTTATGTGATCCTTATAAGCCTGGAAGCTGTAGGCTAGTAAGCTATCTTAGAAACATTTGCTTACCAGAAACAAAAAAATGGTTAATTTGGTTTTCTGACAAAATTTTCAAGTCTCATAACTTTCTTCAAACATATCATTGTAAACCTGCCAGATTGTTCATTTGATAATCTTATTGCTCATTTAAATCTATTAATACACAGCATTAAATTTTATTTCCACCCGGGAACAATCACTATTGCCTACTGATTCATCAGCTAGAAACAGTATTCTAAGATTTAAGTGGTTCTTACCTTTTGGGATGACATACTTCTCCCATGCAAAGCCCTCAAAATGTGGCCTATCATAAATATCAAGAGGCTTTTATGGTCTGTGGACCCCAGATTAAGAATGTCTGAGGTACAAAAATCCTCAGATTGGACTTTTGTTTTGTCATAAGAATGAGTCAGTTGGGTTGTGTATCTTCAATCCATTCAGGCACTAACGTTGACCAAAATAAATAATGTCTTTGACTTGTATTACAAATTTTTAAAAAATCCTATTTATTTTGCATAATGTATTAGTTTTCTATAGATGTCATAACAAAATACCACAGACTAGGAGGCTTAAACAACAGCAATTAGTTTTCTCACAGTTCTGGAGGCTGGAAATTCAACATTGAGTTGCGGTAGAGTTGATTTTCTCTAAGGCCTCTCTCCTTGGTGCAGATAGCTGCCCTCTTGCTGCCTATTTGCATGACAATCCATCTTTGCTACATCATCCTGGTGTCTCTTTGCATGTACAAATTTCTCTTAAAAAGGTACCAGTTATATTGAATTAGGACCCACCCATATGACATCATTTAAGCTTTATAACTTCTGTAAAGGTCCTTTCTTCAAATAATATCACATTCTAAGATATTGGGGTTTAAGTCTTCAAAATTGGAGTGGGGAGTCAATTCAGCCATAACATATAGTATCTGAATTAATTGCTTTTATTTGCCTCTAAAAGTATTATCTCCCATGTCCAAATTTTCATGGTTGAGTTATCCCATAGGTTTCTTACCTGGTATAGAAATTGCACCTCATTCTCTGGTATCAATAAAACTGACAATGGTTAATTTGTGTCCCAAAGAAACAACTATAGACAAAAGACTTTATAAAATGAAAATAGGAATAACTGGATTTTGAAAAGCTTTTGTTTATTGTATAAATGTCATCATGGAACAAGTAATATAAATCATATCTTATTTTTTTAAAGAGTTTTAATATTTAGTTAATTGTCATGTTTACTTTTTTATGCAGAAGAACTGGTATACAGGTTGCTCTTGGAAAGTAAAACTACACAAATTATATTTTAATCCTTACCCTGGCTACTGATTTTGCTATGTTACAAACATATCAATAATATATTTCTAAATCTACCAGCTGAGGATGAAAATTGCAAGAGAAAAAGAATTGGTGGGTTTGCATTACAATAGGCTAAGATCAAACATTAGGCATATATTTAGAAATAGCACATTTATTCTTAACTTTCACTATTAAACTAACCTCAAATAAAACATCCTATATTGGTGTGCATGCAGAAATGACAAAAGGTGAATACAAAGAGGGGGAAAATTATACAGCTGAAGCATAGAGACAAATCCACAGCAAATAAAATTGATATTGGATATTAAGAGGGCAAATATTTAGGTAATAAATCTTGGGATATCATGGTTCTCAGATTAGGTAACTTCTACATTTCTGAAAAAGGTACCAAAACCAGATTAGTTCTTTTCTCTCACCAAAAAATCTTTTTTACGAAGAATAATTCAGTATATTATGATTTTTTTCTATTTCCGATGTGAAATCAGTTTTGAGTACCATTAAAGGAATTAAAACCCAGAATATATACAAAATATAAACACAATGTTAACCTTATTGCAGGGTGTGTCAGATAAACAACAGGAATAATTCCTGTCAGTTTGTACTTTTTTGACCAATAATTCTCTGTATTTCCTGCAAGTAACTTGAGTGATGCAAATGACCTTATTTTTACAGCATGCTTTTATTAAATAGTTTATTATTTTGGCAGACTAATAAAGATTTTGGTATTTGCTTTTATTTGCAATAATATTACCACCACATAAAAAAAGGATTTTATGTTCTTTTTGAGGAACAAGGAGGATAAAAGTGGTGATGGATAGCGCAACTGAGGCATCAGCAATGAGCTGGAAATGAGACACATAAATATGAAAGCAGAGCTAAGAAAATAGAACTGCACCCTTGGCCTTTCTTAAAAGAACATGCACACTTCATGGTTCATTCACACTGTTACAGAAACTCCTTTTGTTTCCAATGAATCAGAGAAGGCACGTAAAGTCTGAAATACTGTTTTAACTCATAGCCGACTGACTCCTATTTAATTAGACTCATTTCAGGAAAATATTTTCAAGCTTTCTGAGGATATTTTGATTTGAGAAAAAGAATAGTAAATTGACCGAAAATTTGGTGGACATAGGGGCTGACAGGGAATCAGAACAGATTTCTGATTTTCACCATTATTTAGCTCACAGCACAAAAAAATGAAAGAATCCATGCAGTAGCATCTTTAGAGTTGATTGTGCAATTGTGGAGTATTTAAGGATCTTTGATGTAGGTGGCTGGGAAATTGAATGTGTCTTTAAGGAGAAATAATATTCAACATATATAAGAATATATAGGTAAAAATATTGGAGACTTTGGGGATTGTAGCATTCCGTCTTGCCAGTAATGGCATTCGTTCCTTCAAAAATTATGATTATTTATATGGTACATGTTTTCTGATCTAATGTCAGTATGTAAATTTTACATGTCAAATGTTATATGTTTATTGTCAGTAGAGTATGTTTAGAATTAATTTTATCATCTTCCATTAATAGCTTGTTTCTTCATTGTAGCATTTATAATGTCAGCACAAGTAAAAGCAGACTGTGAGGAAGGAACCAACGGGAAGGTAACTCTCCTATTCAGGGCCAGAACCTGAATTGGCACACGGTGGCTCTTAGCTCAGAAATAGTCAGATGTGTAACTATTTTTCTTTTCACACAAAAGGGCAGCCAATAGATGAAAGTAGGCAGAAGTAATACATTGTTAGCTGAAAAATCCACTGCTTCATTATCGACATGATTCGGATCTTACTGAGGGAGAGAACTCTACCATTTGGACTCTTGTCGCAAAGGCTTACAATAGACATGATTCTGACAAGAGGTTGGTGGTAGCAGAACAGACTTAACAATTAATGGTATGCCAAGGCTGAGTTCAGAGAATTGCTTTACCCAATGCCAATCATTCATTCCTGGCAGTAGCACTTCACATCTTTCCTGGGATGCCATCCAACCACAGTGGCATCTAAAATATATCGAGCAGTGTTGTTACAGTTGGAGGTGAAATTGAAATTTGCGCCAAACAGAAGTGACAAATTCACATGGCTGAGTGTTGCCTAGCAATCAGGTCCAAGGGGGACGTGGCAATTCTGCCTTACCCATGGATGTGTGGAAGAGGGGGAGAGAAACATTTACATTCAAGCTTGGGTGATCTCACAATTAGATCCAGGTATAGGAGAGACTTCATTTTCCCACTGAGGCATAAGGAGGTAAGGGATTAGGGTGATAGAGGCAAAGGAGAAGGTAACTGAAGTTGGTATGATAAGCAGCTTTCAAGGCTGAGGTTCTTAGCAATTAACCTGGGGGAGGGGGAGAACAGCAAGATGCCAAGATGCCAGACTTGCTGCAGAAATTGATGGCAATTGGCCATCCTGCTGCCTTTTGACTGCAGGCCTCTTGATGCACCTCTGTTCAGCTGGTACTTGGCAGCTGGGTGGCCCCAGGGTATATTGTGCAAATGGTGGCTTTCTCTTCTCAGAAATCCACCTGAGAGCAAAGCTCCCAATGAGCAGAGAGACTCCAGAGATGTGGGGAAGGAATGAAATGCTTAGGCTTAAATTCTTATCTTGTTTCTTTATTTACTTCTTTTGTATGATTTCTCATTCCACCTATCTTGTGCTGGTCTTTTCTTTATCTTGGAGAATACACACACATTTCTCATACTAGATCCTCTATGGTGTGAAGCGATTATAAGATCAATGACTAATATATGAAACAGTTAATATACTAAAATACCAACTTTGGGGAAGGAGGCATAGTGTTTGCACAAATAATTTTGCTTCTAGGTTTTTTCATCACTCCTTATTTGGAAGAAGCATAAATCTGGAAATATGTAGGGTGGATTTCATCGTTTCATAGAGGAACTTATAAACCACAATAGATTCCTTTCCCCTTTGCCTACTTTTGTTGTTGTTCTTGTTTTCTTGAACTTCGAGTCCAGTCTTCACAGCCCTGTAAGAGGGAAACGTTCAATGTAGGCTGAGATGGTGGATGCTTTCTCATTCCTTACTTTGGTGCTCCTAATGCTGTAGTCTGACCCTTACTCAAGTGAGTGAGTCCCCATCCTTAGCAATGCAGAACTTAAATACCATGTCTTTGGTATTTGTTTGTAACCTGTTGTTTTATCAAGGAGACTCTAAGTCCTAATGGCAAGAATACTTTCTTCTAAGTAGGATCATATAAGATAAACATGAAACATGAAAAGTGCTATGCAATTGCAAGATACTTTTATTTCTATGTTGTAGCATGGTGATCATTTTGTGATCTATATTCAACAATGCCAGCTAAATATAGGGACTGAATATGTGGATGAATTCTTAATGACTGATACAGTAGAACCTCCACAGTCAGCCACCTTCCTACATTGACGACCTCCTTAATTTGACCGAACTTTCCGAGGCCAGACATGCATCATATGTACTCAATGTAAGTGCCTTATGTTGAGCACCTCCATATGTTGACCAGTTTGTTATAGTCCCTTGGGTGGTCAACTTACAGAGGTTCTACTGTATATAAAAATGAATAAATTTAAGTGATTATATAGATCATAAGTTGATAAATAATTATAATAACTAAAATTACTCATTGTTCATTTCATGTAATCCTGAATCCTTTTATTTTCTTACTGTCGTAGAAAATATGTAACATGAGTTCTATCCTGTCAACAAATTTTTAAGTGTACAGTATAGTATTGTTAACTATATGCACAATGTTATATAGCAGGTCTCTAGAACTTTTTATTTTGTATGACTGAAACTCTTTGAACAACTCCTCATTTCTCCTGCCTCTCAGCCCCTGGCAATCACCATTCATAAAAACAATTTTTTAATTTACTTTATATATTTAATATAGGCACAGTAATGCAGTATTTGTCCTTCTGTGACTAGATTATTTCAATTTAGCACAATGTCTCTAAGGTATATTCCTTTTGTAGCATGTGGAAGAATTTCCTTTTTTGTGGCTGAATAATATTTCATTATATGTATATATCACATTTTCTTTATCCATTCATTCCTCAATGGACATTTAGTCTATTTCTACTTTTTGGCTATTGTGAATAATGTTGCCATTAACATGAGAATGCAGATACCTCTTCCAGATGCTGATTTCACTACTTTTACATAAATATCCTGAAGTGTGATAACTGGATCATAAAGTAATTGAATTTTTAATTATTTTTGAGGAAACTCTTTACTGTTTTCCATAGCTGTTATAGCATTTTATATTTCCACCAAGAGCATACAAGGGTTCTAACCTCTCTACATCCTTGCTAATACTTGTTTTGTGTGTATTTAATAATGGCCTTCCTAACAGGTGTGAGTTGATACCTTATTGTAGTTTTGATTTGCATTTCTTGAGGATAAATGATGTTGAGCATCTCTTCTTGTGCTTATTGGCCATTTGTATGATTTATTTTTAAAAGATTATAAGAGGGACTTTACCTAACAAATGCAATCAGTGTAACCTGGTTCTTTGTACCCTCAATGAATCCCCAACAATAAAAAAAAATTCAGAATATTGAGGGATACTTGTGTTTTGTTTACATACTTTACATACTTTTCTTTTTTTACAGACAGTATGCACCATACCTACCAGGTGTTAATTTACCCAACTCTTCTCCCCTTGTCCCAGTTTGAGTTTCATAGATATTTACTTCTGTGCATGTAAGTGTTGGTATTAAATACATGTGTTTGGTTCTCCATTCCTGAGATGTTTCACTTAGAAGAATGGTCTCCAGATCCACTCAGGTTATTACAAAAGATACTAGGTCACTATTTCTCTTTATAGTTGAGTAGTACTCCATAGTATGCAAATACCACATTTTATTAATCTATTCATGTATTAACAGGCTCTTGGGTTGTTTCTACATCTTTGCATTTGTGAATTGTGCTGCTATAAACATTTGAGTATAAGTGTAATTTTTATAAAATGACCTTTTTTTTTTCCTTTGGCATATGCCCAGCAGTGGGATTGCTGGGTTAAATGGTAGGTCTACTTTAAGTTCTTTGAGGTATCTCCGTATGATTTTCCATAGAGGTTGTACTAGTTTGCAGTCTTGCCAACAGTGTATCAGTGTTCTTTTCTCTCTGCATCTATGCCAGCATCTGTTGTTTTGGGAATTATTAATATAGGCCATTCTCAATGGAATTAGAAGATATCTCATTGTGGTTTTGATTTACATTTCCATTAGAGATGTTGAATATTTGTTTATGAATATTTGTTCATGAGTTTGTTAACCAATAGTATATATTCATTTGAAAAGTTTCTGTTCGTGTCATTTGCCCACTTTTTAAAGTAGTTGTTTGGTTATTTCTTGCTGATTTGCTTGAGTTCTTTGTATATTCTGGTTATTAGTCCTTTACCAGAAGTATAGTATGCAATTTTTTTTTCTCATTCTGTAGGTTACCTATTTCCTCTTTTGATTATGTCCTTGGCTGTGCAGAGCTTTTACATTTGATCAGGTACCATTTATTTATTTTTGTTGTTACTGTGATTGCTTTTAGAGTCTTCTCCATGAATTCTTTGCCTTAGGCCAAAATCAACAAGAATTTTTCCAAAATTTTTTTCTAGGATTCTTATAGTTTTTTTGCCTTAAGTTTAAGTCTTTTATCCATTGTGAGTTAATTTTTGAGTGGTAGGAAGTGCAGATCCTGTTTTAGTCTTTTACATATGGCTATCCAGTTTTCCCACTGCCACTTATGTAAAAATATATTTTGGGGAAAAGAATCCCTGTTCAATAAATGGTGCTATATTTCTTCTTTGGAGAAATGTCTGTTTAAGATCTTTGCCCATATTTAAGTAAAGTTATTTATTTATTTAGCCATTGAGTTTTGGAGTTTCTCATTTGGAGTTTGATATTAACCCCTTATCAGATATATGGTTTACAGATATCGTCTTTCATTCCATAGATTGCCTTTTCACTCTGTTGATTGTTTTCTTTGCTGTGCAGAAACTATTCAGTTTGATGTAGTCCCAATTTGTCTATTTTTGGTTTTTTTGCCTATGCTTTCAGAGTCATATCCAAGAAATCATTGCAAAGGCCAATGCTATATAGTTTTCCCTGGGTTTTATTGTAAGAGTTTTATAACTTTAGGTCTTTCATTTATGTTTTCCATTCACTTTGAAAACTAATTTTTATGTATAGTAGAAGTTAAAGGTCTAGTTTTATTTTTTTGCAGATAGATATCCAGTTTTTCTCAGACCATTTATTGAGGAGACTGTCCTTTCCACATTATGTAGTCTTGGCACTCGTGGCCTGTATATGCACAGGTTTATTTTTTGAGGTCTTACTCTCATCTACTGGTTTATATGTCTGTATTTATTCCAGTATCATGCTTTTTTGATTACTATAGCTTCATAAAATGCTTTGAAGTCAAGTAACGTGAGGCCTTTATCTTTTTATCTTTAGTTTTCTTAAGATTGTTTTGGCTATTTGAGGTCCTTTGTGATTCCCTATAATTTAAGGATTATTTTTTCTATTTCTGCAAAAAATGCCATTGGGGTTTTGGTAGGGATTCATCGAATCTATAGATCATTTTGAGTAATATGGACATTTAAACAATAATTCTTCCAATTCATGAATATGGATGTCTTTCCCTTTGTGTCTGAGCAGTGTTTTCTAGTTTTTTTTCTCTGTATAAGTTGTTCACCATCTTGCTTAAATTGATTTCTAAGCATTTTATTCTGTTCAATACTATTGTAAATTAAATTGTCTTCTTAATTTCCTTTTTATGTTAATCATTGTTGGTGCATAAAAATATAACTGGCCAAGTGTGGTGGCTCATGTTTGGGAGGCCAAGGCAAGAATATTTCTTAAGGTCAGGAATTCAAGACCAGCCTGAACAACATAGTGAGACCCCATTTCTACAAAAAATAGAAAAATTAGCCAGGCATGGTGGTGCACACCTGTACTCTCAGCTACTTGAGAGGCTAAGGGAGGAGGATCCCTCGATCCCTGGTGTTTGAAGTTACAATGAGCTTTGATCATGTCATTGCCCTCATGGTGCCTGGGCAACAAATTGAGACTCTGTTTCCAAAACAGTATTGGTTTTTGTGTGTTGATTTATATACCGCAACTTTATTGGATTTGTTTATTATTCCTAAGAGTTTTTTTGTAGTATCTTTAGGGTCTTCAGCATATAAGATCATGTCATCTGCAAACAAAAATCATTTTATGTCTTCCTTTTCAATTTGGTTGCTTTCCTAAATTCTATATATAAATTAATTTATTTAATTTTCCCCACAACAATATGAAGTAGATATTATGCTCTCATTTAAATGAGGAAATTTTTGCATAAAAAGTTTAATCAATTTTACCACTTATTATTATTATATGTAAGTGGGAGGAACTACTTTCTAACTAGACTTTAGAAGTAATCTCCATTCATGGTATTAAGTGAGTACTCATAATTACGACAATGCAAAATGTGGAACTATTCTATTTGAATAGTAGAATACAGAATAGTTCTGTTAAGTATGAAGAACTAAAGCAGAACTGGTCAGTACTGTACATTCTTGCGGAAGGGATAAGACTGGTCCTTCCCAAATGACCACATTCTATTGGAATGGCAATAGCTTACAAATTCCTTAAGGTTGCAAATGGAATTAAGGTTTCTAATTACTGATCTTCTGCTGGGGAAAGATTATCCTGGATTATCCTAGAGAGCCCAGTGTAATCATAAGAATCCTTAAATGTAGAAGAGTGAGGAAGAGGAGTCAGTATCAGAGACTTATAGTATAAGAAATGCTTGACTAGCCATTGCTGGCTTTGAAAATAAAAGCTAACCATAAACCAAGGAATGCATACAGCCTGTAAAAGCTGGAACATGCAAGAAAATGGATTATCCCTAGGCTCTTCAGAAAATAATGGATCCCTGTGTACCTTAATTTTAGCCTGTGAGAACTATTTCAGACTTCTAAACCGTAGATAATAAATGTATGTTGCTTATAGCCATTACCTGTGGCAATTTGTTATAGCAGCAACAGGAAACTAATAAAAATTTGAAATTCAAAGGTTGAACTTTGATTTCTTCCTAATTTAACACTTGAGTTTAGGAAATAACTTCTAAGAGTTGGGAGTTGGCAGTCTTGGCCTGATTTAGATTCACTGGTAACTTCATTTGAAGTATGTAAAGGTAAAACTCTCTACATATCTTTTTATAATTCCTTAATACTTTCTTTCCTCTAAAACAGGCAATGTCAATTTTTATTCCATTTTAAACATATTAAGATATTTAAAATTATCAACATAATTGCAAAAAATTACCTAGAAAAGAAAGACACCAAGCCCTAACCTCCATGTCTTTCACTTTTCTGCCCTGTTGCTTCATATTCCTTGCTCCCTTTGTCTTTGCTCTTTTCATCCATCTATAGCCACCTGTCCTTTGTGTAATTTGCAAAACAATGATATCCTCAAACCTGATATTCTTCTGACTAAAGATCCATATATTTCTATTTTTTCTTCTTTTTCCCTTTAATAATTATAATGATAGGTAAGGCTTATTAAGAACTTACAGGGGGCCAATACCATGATAAATGCTTTGTGTAATTATATAATTTATTAAGTTAAATTATATAATTTAATTCTCACAAAACTAGGTAAGAAGTAGTATTGTTATTACTGTCTTTAAGATAAGAAAATTGAAGCATTGAGGGGGTTAGAAGTATGCCCTAATTCTCTTAGCTCAAAGGTTGAAGTGCTGGGATTCAAATCTAGAAATCTGTCTAAATTGAGTAATCTTAACTTACCCTGGGAGAGGCTGCTCTCAGGCAGCTAATAGACTCCATGGCAGGTGGGAAATGCCTGAATTATGCCATAAGGAATAATAATGGTGCTTGAGTGGACTGCCCCTAGGAGAGCCCTAGGTGGTCAAAAAAATAAAGAGAATAACCATGGGGAGGTGAGAAATTCAGTCAGATAATATTGTGCACTCAGAAGGGAAGGTTCTTCATATCAGAAATTAAATTGAACTTAGCAAAGAAGGACCCATGGCTTATTTAGTTTTATATTTCAGCACTTAGCACCAAGCTCAGTGCCCACTAGGTATCCAATCAGTGTTTCTCGACCCAGAAATACAATGATAATGTTGGAGAATATGTGAGTTTTATGTTTGATAGTCCTAAATGTCAAAGATTATTCATCCACAAAAATAAGGCTTCACAGATTGTTTAAATAGACAAGTTTCTTGTTGACTAGAAGCTTTAATTAACAGATGCGCATGTGTAGTAAAATAGGAAAATAAATATTCCTTAAAATGAATTTTACTTGATAAACAAAATATTTCCAAAATGGGTGACATGTGGTATAAAGAATTATAAAAGCAGTACTTAATACTAAAAATGTTGAGAGCTGTAAGGCATACTCAAGTGTTTATTGAAAGTTGAAAAATGAGTTTAAGTCTTGTGTTTCCCTTAGGTTAAGGATTATAACCTAATCTTTCCACTAACCTATTGGTGAGTTACCTCTTCTAGATACCATACCGTAATGCTAATTAGGTATCAGCTCAACTTATGTTACAGGTAATGTGTAGGTGAGATCAAGCCACTGAAGTAATGTGAGCTTTAATAGGAGGGAAGTATATTTTCTAGAAGAGCTACTAACATTTATTTTATAAGAAGTATTTAGTGGCTAGTTTCTTTTGAGCTGGGAGGATAGGCATAGGAGAGGGTAACCTAAAAAGGAGACAAAGTATTAAAAGAAGACAACATACAGCCAAGGACTAATGTCTGTTGCATAATTTTACTCACTCTTGGCGCTTGCAACCCAGTCAAGAATAATTAGTAAATAATTTCTGAGCCTCTGCTTTAGAAGAATAAGCCATACAAAATATGGTGTTTGATTTTTACTCTCAAGGGGAAATAGGACTTAAACACAGGGTTGGCACTAGAGAGAATGAGTCACTTTGCCTAAGAGATAGCATGAAAACATAGTGACACAAAATAAATCTGAATTTTATCAACAATACAGTAGATAAGTAGTACAAAAAGATTAACCATGGACAGGATAATACAAACTTTGGGAAAGGGAGCTATATTTATGGCATGTAATCTAGGGGTTCCAAGCTGGTGTTTTGGGGGTCTCAAAGGCCATCCATGTGATTCACTTTGTATTCCTAGACATGTATCACACTGGATTACTCTTACTAAAATAGATCTTTTCTACTTTTTCTTCTCCTAATGAATAGAAGAGAGCAGATGAAACTCAAGGATCCTTTTTCTTATTTTCTCTAATATACCCACCCTAGCTGGCAAACACTTTCTGTGATTATCTACCATCTCCGGTTTTACTTCCCATCCTCTCCTCATCACCATTCCTGGCCTCCTCACTCTTCCAGGCATTTAACAAATATTTATGGATAGTAGTCTGTCTCAAGCATGGAACTACATGCACTTAATTTTATCCTTTCTTATGTTATTTATTAATTACCTCACATGTCTTACATGGAAGCAGAAAGCCTTGGATTTAGTGTCTGGAAACTGGTAGTTATCATTCTGATCCTATTAATTGTATAATCCTGGGGAAATTATTTATTATTTTTTTTTAATAAAATACTTTGGAATGTATTTAACCAAGGAGAAATACAAAACACTCATGAGACAAATCATAGATGACACAAACAAACGGAAAAGCATTCCATGCTCATAGATTGGAACAATCACTACTGTTAAAATGCCATACTGCCCAAAGTAATCTATAAATTCAGTATAATTCCTATCAAAACACCCATGTCATTTTTTGTAGAATTAGAAAAAACAACCCTAAAGATCATATGGAATAAAAAAAGAGCACAAACAGCCAAATAGCCAAAGCAATCCTAAGCAAAAAAGAACAAATCTGGATGCATTACATTACCTGACTTCAAATTATGCTACAAAGCAATAGTAACCAAAATAGCATGGTACTGTTATAAAAGTAGACATATAAGGGTGGCGCCTGTGGCTCATCAAGTAGGGCGCCGGCCCCTTATACCGAAGGTGGCAGGTTCAAACCTGGACTCAGCCAAACTGCAAAACAGAAAAATAGCCAGGCGTTGTGGTGGGCGCCTGTAGTCCTAGCTACTCGGGAGGCTGAGGCAAGAGAATCGCCTAAGCCCAGGAGTTGGAGGTTGCTGTGAGCTGTGTGACACCATGGCACTCTACCAAGGGCGATAAAGTGAGACTCTGTCTCTACAAAAAAAACAAAAAATAATAATAAAGT
>CAUYRH010135855.1:0-20641 GCA_963574655.1 Perodicticus potto | reverse complement strand
GGGATCACACCTGTGGTGCATATTTGAAGGGTTAGGAGAAAACTTCTAAATACGGATCAAAAATGTTCTCACATAGTAATGAGAAAGTCTCTTGAATGTTATCGCAATCAGGTTGATGAAAATATCTCCCATTGTATCTGAAGCCTGCACACTGTACCCCATGATTGAATTATTGTACACAGCTATGATTCAATAAAAAAAAAAGTGAAAAAAAAATTGTGATAAAATAAAAAAAAAAAAAGAAATGGGACTGAGTACTATCCTAAAACAATAAGTGACAATCTTAAGATAAATGAAAAAGGAGTTTTCCAGAACTTTCAGTGGTCATAGTATCTCAAAAGCTAAGTGAATTAAAATTTTAGAGAAATGAAATGTTTTAAGTTATTGAGGACTCAAATCTGTGATTGCCAAAATAATGTATATATGATTAATGTTATTAGAAAACAAGTCTTATTTTATATGTTTGAAAATAAACATATTAAATGTTTGCAAAATCTGATGTTAAATCCTACCTTATTGCCTAATGAGGGAGAACTAGTGCCAAAACCTAAATTTACATGCCTTTTCCACAAGAAGTTGAGCAGAAACTTTTAATAAAAAATAAAATGCCTGATATTACCCCAGTTGAGGAACTGAAAGCTTATAAACAACTCTACTGTCTTTTAAAGAAAAAGAAATACTATTTCTGAATTTTTTCACAAATCTACAGAGTTAACGTAAAAGGAATTATTAGGAAATTAAAAATGTCCATGTGTAGTTTTCTATTTTTCTATAACCTTCTCAATCAACCTTACTAAAACATAAATAAGATAAAATCTGAAAAGAAATGATAAGCACACTTATTACTTTCCATACATATCTATGTATCATTAGTTTAATGATAATGTGTGATAAGTATGACCATTTCAAAATTATGACTGCAGATATGGGTATTAAATCCAAAATCTCATTGTGAGTAACAACTCATTGTAAACTTGGCATTGACTCTCTCTGAATTATGCTGGCATTCTTTCTACAATCATTTGTTGAAATTCTGGATCTTTTTTCCCCTTCACTGCCCCTTTTTTCATGTTCATCTTTCTATATGAAAGTGGTACAAGGAGTAAATACTCTTAAGAAATGACACTTAAATTATGGCTTCTAGGTCAATTCTCTAACTTAATTTGTCTTCCTTAATTATAATCTAAGAACCAGATATCAAACATATTACCAGCTTTAGGCACTACAGCTTTATTTTAAGGGCCTTTGACTCTGAGTTGTTAGGTTTTTTTTCCTTTTTTTTCTTCTTCTTTTTTTAAATCATCAATCAAGACAGCTTCTGTGTAAAATAGGTAGCATTCTCTTAGTTGGCTGTTCTCCTTTTAAAACAAAAAGATTTCTGTAACTTCTTCATATAAGTTTAGTGAGTTTTGCATTTAAAAAACTATTCTTTAATTCCTTATGTTAAGATTATCTCTCTGGATACACACACACACACATATGCCTATTTAGTATTAAAATATCTTTCTGTATTGGACTGAATATCCACCGTTAGATGACTAGTTCTGCTGACTATGTGTAATTTACACATCCAAATTTGTAGGATATTGATATAATGTAGTTTTTAAAATCATACTTGTAATGTGTTAAATTATGTTCTCAATTCTCAGAACAATGATTGCCATAAGAATAGATTTATGTGGTGCCATTTTCTATTTCATTATAGTCTTTGCCTTAAGAATGAGGTGGTAGAATTTTAATGGCCCATACATTCTGTCAATTATAGGCTTCTACTATACAGCTTTGCCCTTTTCAGTGTTCTAGGATTTGATTGGCTACTCATTGAATTTTTTCTTTTGCTTTCTGCCCCACTAACCTGTAGGGAAGATATAGAATTGACAGCCAATTAAAGTGCAGAATATTGAAAAGGTCAAAACAGTACAATATGTTATCACTACTCAGAATGAATCAGATACTAACCAGATGTAGTTTTTCTACCAGGACAAGGAGAAGTATGGTTACAGGAGGGGAAAAAGGGCAAAGGATAACCACTTAATAGTTTAGTTGAAAAATTGCAAAAGCTATGTTTTCCTGCCTGAATGTCTTAGCCATTTTTGAAATTATATTAAATTCTCTTTTCAAAAATAAATGAAAATTAGGTTTAATATCCCTTATCTGAAATTCTTGGGGTCAGAAATGTTTAGTATTTCAATTTTTTTGTCAACTTTTGGAATACTTGCATATATACAATTAGATATCTTGGGGATGGGACCCAAATTTTAACATAAAATACACTCATGGTTCACATACACCTTATGCACATAACCTAGAGGTAATTTTATATAATATTTTTAAGAATTTTGTTCATGAAATAAAGTTCACTTACACTAAACCATCACAAAGCAATAGTGTCAGGTGTGGAATTTGCCACCTATAGAATCATGTTGGCACTCAAAAAAGCATCAGATTTTGGAATACTATGGGTTTTAGATTTTAAGATTAAGGACGCTTAACTTATATGTAGTTTCAACAATTAAATCAATGTATATGGAATCTATTATAATATCTGTGTCTATATAGCTGAATGAAAGCCAAGAAACCATTGTTTCTAGTACCCTGAAACATTTTGGATATTATGTAACTTTTTATTTGTTGATATATTTCGTTGAAATTGATCATTATGATTTTATAATCTCTATTAAGGAAGATACAAAAAATATTACAGCAGCCATCACATTTTAAACAATTTAGACAAGAATTTGGCCAATTTAGCAATGACCTTACCCGTGGAAACTTAATATTTGTTCTATTTAAATATGCATTTTTGGAGAAACCACTAATCTCAAAAACTCTTAGTTTATTTTTCTCCTTTTTATACTTAAATTTTCAATTACCTAGAACTGAAATACTTATACAGAGAGTGCCAAAAATGCATACATATTTTAAGAAAGGAAAAAAATTATTAAAATTATAATATTCAAATTCTGCTTTAAGAAAAAAAAAATTCTAGTACTAAAGTCACATTTGACTTCTGCAATTACAAGATATAAGAGCTACAATATACATGGCAACAAATATTATTGTTATATGTTGAGTATTATAATTTTAATATATTTTTTCCATTCTTAAAATTCAGGTACATTTTTCCACCCTCGGTATATGGATTCATCTATCTCCCTATTTGGTTAATGTTAATGGCCATACTTGGAAAATTATTACTTGTTACACAATAAAGGGATCTTGGTGTGATCATTCCAATACCAAGTTTTTCACAATGTTAGAAAATTGCATTTAAAATTAAACATTTTAGTGTCAACTCTTAGGGATTTGTGAGGTTTTAAAAAATTCAAGTGTTATCTCTTATGCCTCTAGCAACATATGGATAATCAATTTTTTAAGTTTAAAAGACCATGTTTTACAGTAAGTTTTGCTCATTCATGTGCATTTCTAAGTGATCAGGGTAAGAATGCAGAGTTAGAAGAATGCTAAGTAATCAATAAAACTATGTTACCATCACTTACTTTTGTAAGATATTAGCTCATGTAAAATTTTGAATTTCAAGAAGGAACTTTGAAAAATGAAGTGTATGGAGAAAACGGAAAAGATGTGAATCATGAATTGGATAATAATAGATAAAATAAAAGAGAAAAAATGGATTATGTTCAGTGACAAAGAAACAAACACTTCAAGATGAAATATTGCAAAACTGATAATTAATAAACAACAATAGGGATAAGAAAAGATGGAAAATCGTATGCTTCAGTATCAAATTAATGTGTCAGAATAGGAAGTTCATCATTCAATACATAAGCAATACAATTTAGGGGCATGGTGCAATGTGCAATATCTCCTACGAGGGTAATTCTATATAATACACATATGAAGAAAGCAGGATCTTAGTTAGTCTGGCAAACGTAAGATTGGACAGACAGTAGCAATGTATGACTAATGCAAAAGAAGAGTGTGTGGGAATTTGATGCCTGGAAATACACACAAGTTGAAGAAGAAGACTGAAAATGAAATCGTGAGAACTGATAACTGAAGAAATGTGGCAGGAGTTACAAGTATTGGAATATAAGTGTAAGAAGGATTACACTAAAAATCATTTTTTTGTATGTGTTCAGAATTGTTTGGCATTCTAATATTCAGAATTCTTTGGCAAAACATGCCCAATTCTTTCATTTATTCATTTAGAAAATAAGTGGCTGTTGATTCTCTTTGTGCCAAGGGATGCCAGAAGGGCCGTGGGGAAATGGAGAGACTGGACACATTGGCCAGGAAGTGCACCTTTGCCCTATTGGAGAAGAATAGATAAAATGAAAGAGAAAAAATGGATTACGTTCAGTGGGTTTTGAAGGTTTCAGTAGGTTTTTGAAGAAAAAATTCTGTTCTCATGGAACTTACCATTGAGTGGTGAAAAGAAACACCAAGCAACTACAGAAGTAAAGAAATAATTCATATAGTACCATATAAAGACAAGTGCTGAGAAGAAAAATGAGAACAAAACCAAGGCCGAGTGGAGGGGGACTATTTTAGGTAAACTGGTTGGAGAAGAGCTCTCTGAAGCATTCCTCTTCTAACAGAGATTAGAAGTGTGCAGAGCAAGAGTAATGTGAAGATCTGGAGTTAGACAGTCCAGGAAGAAAGAAAAAGCAAATAAGATGACGTTGGGACCGGAATGAATCTGATGATATAAAGAAACACTAAGAGACTTTGTGATGTGGACTAATCTTAGTGGACTTAGGCGATATCTCAAGGTGGTTTTAGTTTGCATTTCTCTGATGATTAAAGATGATGAGCATTTTTTTCACGTGTTGATTGGCCATTTGTCTATCATCTTCAGAAGAGTTTCTGTTCACGTCTTTCACCCTCTTGTAGAGGGGGTTGTTTGCTTTTTTTCTTGTTTAATTTGTGTTCTCTGTAGATTCTACTTGTCAGGGCTTTGACAGATTCATAATATGAAAAAAAATCTTCTCCCATTGTAAAGGCTGTATGTTTGCTTTGTTTGTGGTACCCTTAGCTGTGCAAAAACTTTTAAGCTTGATCAAATCCCAGTTATTTATTTTTGGTATTGCTGCAATTGCAAGGAGGGACTTCCTCATAATTTTTTTTCCCAGGCCAATATCTTCAAGAATTTTCCCCACACTCCCCTCTAATATTTTTAATTTTACACTTCTAAACTACTGGTGGAATTGCAAACTAACACATCCTTTATGGAAAAAAGTAGGGAGAATTCTCAAAGAACTAAATGTTTACCTTCCATTTTATTCCATAATCCCATTATTAGGTGTCTACTCAGAAGAACAAAAATGATTTTACCCCAAAGACATTTTCACAAGCACAAGAATGTTTATTGCAGCTCAATTCATAATTGTCACATCATGGAAGCAACCCAAATGCCCATCGACCCATGAAAGGATCAACCAATTGTGGTCTATGTATACCATGGAATACTATTCAGCCATAAAAAGATGGAGACTTTACAGCTTTTATGATTACCTGGATGGAGCTGAAACATATTCTTATTAGTAAAATATCTCAAGAATTGAAAAATAAACATTCTATGTTACCAATATTAATATGAAACCAATATATAAACAATTAGACACTCATAAGAATAGAAAAATAAGCATTCAATGTTATCAATACTAACATGAAACCAATATATAAACAAACACACTCACAGACCAGATATGGTTTAATATGGGGACAGGGAAAGGAGGGAGGGCGAGGGGAGAGAAGGAAGGATGATTGGCAGAAGGAGGGAGGGGGAGGGGAGGAAAGGAAGGATGATTGGCACAAGGAGGGAGGGGGAGAGGAGAGAAGGAAGGATGATTGGCAGAAGGAGGGAGGGGGAGGGGAGAGAAGGAAGGATGATTGGCAGGAGGAGGGAGGGCATTTGGCCCAATCTCACCTATGAGCACAATGTGGGGGTGTACACTACGCCCCCAAGGAAGGGGCTCGTTTACAACTGGAACTTTACCTTGGAAGTAAGAACAATGTAATCTAAAAATTTGTACCCTCATACTAATTTGAAATGAAAAAAAGGAATGGTAAGAGAGATGACATAATGAGCGTTAAGAGGATGAATAGTGTATACTGTCAAGAAAGCACACAATATAAATACAAAATAATATTTGTGAGATGAAAAAATAAAATAAAATAAAATTTTTTATTTTTATTATTTTAAAATAAAATAATATAATATTAATGTTTACATACAAAAATAAAAGTGTCAAGCTATTTTTTCCCTTTCGAAATAATTTAATTAACGATCTTTTAAAATGTTCCTCTCACAGCACATGGGTGTGCCAGAGCGCACTGGTTGAAAATTCCCTGTTCTAGAACGTGATTTGTATGTTCTGCCTACGTGATCTGCGGGTGGGGATGAAGGTGCACATCCACTCTGAGTTCCATAGAGGCAGCACCTCTGAAAAAGGGAGCTGTCTGTACTGCCATAATATTTTTTCTATTCTTTGATATTTTCCAAATCTTCATCTCTGTTCCACAATGCCTGGGGCTTATGGGAAAGATTAAATGACCAGGGCTTGGATCATCTGAATTCTTCTCTACCCACGTCTGGCAGTTAAGGTTTAGCAGTCAGCTGGGACCTCAGGCCGGAACCTCTAAGGATGGTCTCTTGGAGTGGCCTGGGCTTCCTGGCCACACAGTAGGAAGGAAATAATAGAGTAATGGTTTAAATCTCCAGTGGCCAGAATTCAGAACTGGTGCATTAAAATACTACTTTAAGCCAGGCACAGAGGCAAATGCCTCTAGTCCAGCGGTTCTCAACCTGTGGGTTCCACCTCTTTGTAACAATGAAAACACATTCTGCATATCAGATATTTACATTACAATTCATAACAGTAGCAAAATTACAGTTATGAAGTAGCAACGAAAATAATCTTATGGTTGGGGTCACCACTACATGAGGAACTGTATTAAAGGATTGTGGCATTCAGAGGCATTAGGAAGGCTGAGAACCACTGCTCTAGTCCCAGCTATTCAGGAGGCTGATGTGAGAGGGTCCTTTGAACTCAGTTGTCTTAATCCGGCCTGAGCAACATAGCAGGAGCTTGATCCATTTGTGTGCTCACTGGAGCAGCACTTTCAATTTCCTCCGCCAACGTTTCCTTCGCATTCACAACTTGGCTTGTGGAGAGCGGGCGGCTGAGGCAGCAGGGCCCCCAGGGACTGGGCGACATTCAGGGAACGTCCTCCAACTGCTTTCCTCCTACTGAGTCAACATGTTTTTCCTCCTGTTAAAACAACATGTTTTTCTCCCGTGTTAAGCTATTTTTAAGACAGAATGGCATAGAAAATTCTACAAATATTGCCATACCAACTCTTTGCTTATTGGAATTTTTTTTAGTACTTCCAAAAGTATTTGGGAATTTGATATGACTTATCGGCTGTTGACACTGGAAATAAAATTGATTGGTCAGTAATCTAGGAAATTTTATTCTGAAGCATTAATGTGCCTGAAAAGAACTTTTTATTTCTTTTGCTATCCTAATGTGGTTAGATTGTTATTGGGTGCACTTTTCTCAAAAATTAATCAAGTGTACTCACTGATAATATTCTATAATCTTCTTATAATCTTTCATAGTAACTTATGCAATCTATTTCAGTAAGACAGCATAGTAAAAAAGCAAAATAATTTATGGGAAATAAAATGCAATCTCTAATGTTCCTTAAAAGTCCCTCTTCAACTTCCAATAGATTCCAAGAATCTATTTTCTTTTATAATCAAAAACCCTCATTTTTCCTTTTGGAAAACAAAATTTGAACACAACCAAAATAATGTATTTTGATTTCTCATTTAGTCCCACAGTGTCCCAAGTGATACAAATGAATGATGTTATCCCAGGTGACTGATTTAATATGAAAGAGATTTGGGACATACAGAGGCATGTTTTTCTAGCATATCAGTTTCTGTTAGCTATATATTTTGATTAATAACACCATAATAAACTAAGTTTTAAGTCTTGTAATTGGGCCTTACACCTACTTTTTCCTCAGTCTCTCTGCCACAACTAGAGTAAGTACTGATCCAGTTTGCTCTACCTGAAATAGTTGGGTTGAGAAGTGTTTAAGATTCAAATTATTTCAAGTCTTGGATTATTTTTACATATGTAATGAGATATCTTGGGGATGGGATCCAAGTGTAAACATAAAATTCATTTACATTTCATATACACCTTATGTATGTAAATATATACTCATGGTAATTTTACATAGTATTTTCAGGCAGGAAGCAAAGCTCGTGGTAAGTACTTAAGTAAGGAATTTTCTATTTGTGACATCATGTTGACACTCAAATTTAAGACTTTAAGAGTAGGGATTATCAATGTGAGTATCTTCTTACAAAGAATCTTAACTAATATAATATGAGTATCTTCTTAAAAGAATCTTAACTGATGCAAGATTCATTAGCTTCTGATTAGTTCCAAATTTTACGTTTGTATTCAACACTAATTATAATCATGATCTAATCTGTCCTACTATGTGATCTTTCAGAAATTCTTTATTAATATGATGCATTTTAAATAAAATGAATGGGCTACATTTTCTCAAACTTTGCATTAACAAAATACCAATCCTCTCTCTTTTTAAGAATGTCATCAAATTCATCTCTGCCTTTTAAGATATAGCTTAATCCAGTTTATTCAGTGCACCTTATTAACTCTCTGAAATTTCAGAAAGCACTGGCTCATTTATGGACTTTGCCATAAAGGTGGTATAGTGTGGCGACCCAGTGGTGCTGGGATCCATAATTAAAGAGCTGGTTTTGAACTATCAGATATTTTCTCTTAATCAAAATACTTACCAACTTTTAAGACAGTTTCTAAAACTGACTTAAGCCTGTTAAACCTGGCTTAAGAAACTATTCATAAATTTGTTCATTGGTCAAATAAAAATGGAGGATACACATTTGGCAAAACGTCTTTTGTCATTTTTTTGATGTGTTGTTGATTTGGTAAAGTGTTTATTTGGTGATATTCTTTCTACCAACTGGTTTTGATAAACTGATTTTAGGGAAATATTTTAATTTTTTAAGGATGCCATAAAAAATACCACACACTCAATGGCTAACCAACAAAATTTGGTTTTCTCACAGAGGTATTTTCTCTCTTCTTGGCTTGCACACGGTCACTTTGTACTCACATGGTCATCCTCCTTGTACAAGCGCCCCTGATATCTCTGATAGCTCATTCTCTCTCTCTCTCACACATACAGACACACACATGCATGCCCATGTATTCATTTATTGCTAGAAAACTACTTTTCACACATTATGTTAAATATCACTTCACAGAGATTATTTGATTCTGTTTCATTACTGAAGAGATGTACTTGATCAAAGTATAAAAGATATCAGAGCTGTTTTGGGATCCCCAGTGGATGCCTAAAACCATGAATAGTCCCAAACCAATATGTGTACTATGTTTTTCCTTCTAGGAACAATAGGAGATATAACTTACTCTTTTTTAAAAAATAAATCTAACTAATAATAAAAATAAACAATTACAAACTTATGTGAATGTGCTGTCTCTCTCAAAATATCTTACAGCACTACATTCACCTTCTTCTTATGATTAGATGATAAAATGCCTCCATGATGATATGAAGTGAAGTGAATGACATAGGCGTTGCAATGTGGCATTAGGGTTCTAGTCACCTCCTGATAATATGTCAGAAAATCGATCATCGCTCCAGGTGGTCCTGGATCACCTGAGCCCTGGCGATGGCAATGGCCGGATGTCATGAGCAAATCATATCTATGACTGATGGGTGGATTCTCTGGATAAAGGGGTGATTCCCCAACCAAGAGGAACAAAGAGAGTGAGTGCAAGATTTAATCACATTATTCAAAATGGCGCAGAGTTTACAATTTATTGTTTATTTCTACAACTGACCATTTAATATTTTCAGATAGTAGTTGGCTATGTGTAACTGAAACTGTGGGAAGGGAAGCTATGGAGAAAGGGGGATAATTTTATACACTACTTTAAATGAAGTAAGCCTGATGGAGAAAGTGTGTTTAAATTATAGATTATTATTTTCGTATTGATGTCAGAAGTGGTGACTTTGGCACCAGAATGATTTGGCACTAGATGTAGAAACACAAAGAGTGTGTATATGATAACACATGTAGAATAAAATCTAATGGATATGGTATGGCGTAAATTTATATTTATATAGAGAGATCTGTTCAATGTGTAAATGTAACCACGCACACTTCATATATATGTAGAAAGAGAGAGAGAGACGTTTGTGCATTTGTGGCATCATAACTCATGGTAACCTCAAGTTCTCAGGCTCAAGCGATCCTCTTGCCTTGATTTTTCTATTTTTTAGTAGAGATGGGGTCTTGCTATTGCTCAGGTTGTTCTTGAACTTGTGAACTGAAGCAATCCACCTACCTTGACCACCCAGATTCTTAGGATTACAAGTGTGAGCCATTGCATACATTTTTTACTCAAAATCATTTTGCTCATTTCAAATGAAAATAACATGATAATCCTTGTTAGCACTCTTCCCTCAAAATTTGGCCATTGGCGAGCATTTTAAGACATTGTGTACTTGCCTACACTAGTTTGGCGTATGCCAGTGGGTTAGTCACCCCATTGAACATTGTGTAATCTTATATTTAGATACATGACATCTGTTGAATTTTATGGCAAGAAAATAATTCTCTTATGTTTTGAGATACTTACACTTTAAAAAAAATATTTAAAAAGAGCAACTCAGGGATCAAGCTTTCATCTATTATCTTTATATGGAGGCTTAAAATCAGTTTACCTTAGCTCTCAGGTTGATGTTCCCCTATTATAGCAGAAAGAATTCATTTTTGGAAGAAAATTTCTAGATTTAGAGTGGCACTTACAAATGTACCATCTTTATATGGACTACCTCAATTCCTCCTATGTAAAATATAGTAAACTTTCCCTAAAAATATAATCATTAAATTTACAAAGTAGAAGTTAATTTTAAATTTGAAACATGTAATTATATATAAATTCTTAATGAAACATTCAAATGTATAAAATGGATGTTTAACTTCAAATCTCAGAGCTTTCATTAGTGTTATCATTTCAAAGTGAACATTACAGCTTAGAAATAACTGTAATGTAAATCATATATGAAGAATATTAAAATATAAACCCATGGGTAAGTCTTTACACATATTATAATGACACACAGCTATCTCTATCTTTATGAACTAAATTCAAGTAAATGCTATAATTCTCAACTCTGTGTTGTCACAGAAAACCAAAACAAGAAATGATTAACTTGGATATATGGCAACGTTAAAGCACATAAAGCTGTATCTTAATAGTTATTTAAATTTGAGCAAATTAATCTATCTTAGCCTTAGTTTCTTCATTTGTCAAATGAGGACAGTAAGAGGGCATATTGATAAAATGCTAACAACAGCACATATTACATTGGAAGTTTTCAGAAAAAAGTTTGTACTCGCTGGCTAGCTTTGGTGCCAGCTGTTCTGAGCCAAGATTTTAACTCATTTATGAAAGGCATGAATTTCCAGGAGACACAGAGTGCTGAGATAAAGTTTTTGAAAACCCATTAAAGAATTAAGAAGTCAGGTGGCACCTGTGGCTCAAAAGAGTAGGGCACCGGCCCCACATACCGGAGGTGGTGGGTTCAAACTCAGCCCCAGCCAAAAACCGCAAAAAAAAAAAAAAAAGAAAAAGAAAAAGAATTAAGAAGTCTTTCAGACTTGGTAGATTCAGAGAAAAATGTGACATAAATAAAAAAGGGCAGTCAGAACATTAAAATATCTATTTTCTCTTTAAAATGCTCCTCTTCCTATTTGACCAAGAAATTTCATGCACATATATATACACATACACACACACGTACACACACATATATATTTTATATATCTGCTAAATACCAGTGGAGAAGTAGAAGTGAATTAATTGTTTTCATTGTTATGGTTTAAACATACACATTTTTACAGAAAAAAATGTCAGGCAATTTTTAGTTTGTCCAATTTAGTTCCCTTCATGTTTCATTTAGTGAATATTGCCAGGGTTTCAGATACTGCTCTGGATGTTTTTTCAAACCACTCTGATGCATTTTTAGAACTGCAGAAGGTTTGTAAAGAGAGTACAGGAGATTTGTAGAGTTGAGTGATCTCCATATACTCTTGAACCAGCTTGCCCTGTGTTACCATCTCACATAATTTAAAGCATTTATCAAAACTAGGACATTCAACTTGTACAAAGTAATACTTGTACAACATTACTAAATAAATTACAGAACTCATTGTGATGTCATTAGTTTTCCACCAACGTCCCTCTTCATGTTCAGTATCTAATCCACGCTCCAACGCAGTGTTTACATGTCTGTCTGTCTAGCCAGTTTTAGAAAAGTACTGAACAGCTATTTCATAGAACTTTCCTGTTTTTATTTTTGGTGTTTTACATTATAAGATAAGATTTTGGGGAAGAACGACAGAGAGGTCATATGTTTTTTATTTCTTATTTTTTATTTTTATTTTTATTTTTTTTTTGAGACAAAGCCTCAAGCTGTCACCCTGGGTAGAGTGCTGTGGCATCACAGCTCAGAGCAACCTCCAATTCCTGGGCTCAAGCGAGCCTCCTGCCTCCGCCACCCAAGTAGCTGGGACTAGAGGCGCCTGCCACAACGTCCGGACATTTTTTGGTTGTAGCTGTCATTGTTATTTGGCTGACTGGGGGCTGGATTCGAACCCGCCAGCTCAGGTGTACGTGGCTGGCGCCTTAGCCCGTTGAGCCACAGGCGCTGAGCCAGAGAGGTCATATGTTCTCATTGCATTAAATCAAAGGTACGGGGTTTATTACTGTTGATATTTATCTTGATCATTTGGCCAAAATTATGGCTATCCAGACTCTTCACCAGAAAGTTTGCATTTTTTTACCTTTGGAAATCACTAAAAATTTTTGGAGATATACATTGAAACTATGCAAATTCTAGTTAAACTTTCATCTATTAATTTTAGCATTCATCAGTTGTTTTTTTTCCCCTTGGTAATTATTACTCTTGTGTTTGAATGGTTGAATGGTGACTGTCTAATTTCATCATTGCTTTCTCATTACTTAATTGGAATTCTTCTGTAAAGAATGGTGTTCTTCTGCCTCATCTATTTATAGTTTATTTATAGCAGTAGGAACATATAGATGTTTATTATATTTGGGGGGTTTGAGAGGTCAAATCCAAGTGCTAGAAATAATTTTCTTGTAAGTGTGTGGCCATTGGTTCATTTTGCCGGTTGTCTATTATGCCTGTTTAGTAAAGCCTGCCTCTCTCTGCCTTCCTTCTTTCTTTCCTCTTTCATCCTTCTCTTTCCCCTTCTTTCTATCTTTCTCCCTCCCTGCCTCTCCCTTTTTTCTTACACAGCATTATCTTATTGTACAGAATCCTCAAGGTGCTCCAGGCTTGTCTTGTATGTTTCCTGCACTGGCTTTTGAATGATCAATTCTCCAAGGATCTCTGGTCCCTTTTTTTGGAGAACGGAGGTTAGAAACCATTATCTGGGGGCTAGGTGTTGCCATTGTTCCTAAGTATCACTGCTTCTAGCTCCCCTCAGTAGACAGAGCTAGAATACACACACCAACACCACGCAATACATACACACACACACCATGAAACACACAAACATCATCCAATAGACAAACACACCACACAATATACAGACACAGACACCACGCAATACACACTCACCATGCAATACACAAATACACACCATGCAACACACACACACACCATGCAGCACACACACATCATGCAATACATACATCTACATTTATTTATATATCTATATATATAAGTATATTTATATTTATATCTATTTCTATGATATCCAAATATATTTTTTAAATGACCATGTATAAATAATTCAATCCAGGACCAGAGATTTATTTCTAACCTCTCTCATTTTATTATTTGTTAATTTTATTTTCAAACAGTGAAGGATGTAGTTCTCATTATTTATAATATGCTTACTGTGTGTCTAATTATAATGCACAAATAAAGAATTTAAAAATTCTAAAGCCATATCCCTGTGTATGTGGGGGGCATTTCAATTAGAGCAATGTGTTCATACAAATTTCCTTTTACCTTTTGTCATGTGGCGTCCAGTCAAAACACTGTCTTCCCGTATTACTTGGCTCAGCTCCTTTCTTCCTCTCCTTCAGTTTGGTGATTTTGTTCATTTGTAAAACAACAAATATTCATTTGTTGTAGTCTACATTCCACCCTAAAATCCCATGACATCCCGGTTGAGTTTTTAAAATAAAATTTCATGCAAAAACCTGACCTCTTTTTACTGTACAGTTCTATGGCTTGTGCCAAGTACATAGAGTCCTGTATTCACCATCCTAGGCTGGTTCTCACCACACCAGCCCCAGAGACCACTTTATAAACAACACCCTACCATTCATGTCTAGTTTGACTATATCGCCAGAGTGTTGATAAAATGAGTCATATAGTGTTTAGCTTTTTGCATCAGGCTTCTTTCACTTAGCAGAAAATATTTAATTTTAATGAATGCTGTTTCATGAATAATATTTTTCTTACTTCCATAAAGTGAACATGGTTTATCTATGCAATTTTTATTTTATTTCAATTCTTTTTTTAGTTTTCGATATACAAATCCTGCACATATTTTGCTAATAGCATTTTCTCTTAATTTTCTCTTTTTTTCCTGTTGCTAATATAAATGATTGCTTTTTGTTTTTTTAATTTTGAATTCCACCTGATCATTGCTGGTATATAGAAATGGGTTTGATTTTTCTGTTTATGTTAGAACTTGATCAAATAACTTATTAGTTTAGAGAACTTTCTCAATAAATTCTCTGAACATTTTACATAGAAAATATGTCATTAATGAAGAGGGATAGGTTTATTTCTCCTTCTAATCCATACTTATTTTCTTTTATTATTTTTGCATTATTGATCTGGTTGGGATTTCCAATACAATGTGATTAAGGAGAGGTAAGAGTGCATATCTTTGCCTTGTTTCCAATATTAGGGGAAATTGTTCAGGCTTCCATCCTTAAACATGATACCAGCTGCAAGATTTCGTAGACATACTTATCACATTAATGAAGTTTCTTTTTATAAGGAGCTGAAAATTTTTATCATGAAGTGTGAGGATTTTGCGAAATGTCCTTTTAGCATCTTTTGAGATAATTGTAATTTTTCTTCCTTAAATCTCTAAATATGATTCATAACATCAACTGATTTTGGTCTGTTTAAGAGCCTGTTTTCCTGGGACGATCGCCACATGCTTGAATAATTTTGTCTATGTATATTGCTGGATTAAATTTGCTAAAATTTTGTTGAAGATGTTTGCATCTATATTTATGAGGAATATTTGATATTGCCATGACTTTTTCTCTTGTAATGTCTTTATCTAATTTTGGTGGTAGAGTAACATTAGACACATACAATATGCTAAGAAGCAATCCCTTCTCCTCAATTTTCTGACGAGATCATGCAGAATATTACTAATTTCTTCTTTAATGTTTGGTGGAAATCAATGTTTCATACATTGGGCCTGGAGATTTTAAGGTGAAGAACGCTAACTGCAAATTCAGTTTCTTTAATATTATAGGACTTCTCACGTTATTATTTCCTCTAAAATGTTTGGAAAATACGTGTATTCCAAGAAATTTATCTCTTTGATCTTCACTGCTGAACTAATAGACCTAATATTTCCTTATTTTCTTTCCAATGTCTGTAGTCTTTAGACAGATACCATCTACCTCATGCCTAATATCGATAATTTGTGTCTTCTCCATTTCTTTTTTACTTAGTGTAATTAGCGGTAATCCATTTTACTGATCTATTAAAAAAAACAGTTTTTACCTTTGTTGACTTTTTATGTTGATGTTTGTAGCTTCATTTACTTTCTGCTTTATTATGACCTTTTTCTACTTTCTTTCAGTTTAGTTAAGTATTTTTTTCTAGTATCTTAAGGTAGAAGCCTAGATAATTAATTTGAGAATTATTTAATGCTACACGGGTCCTTTTAAGCACTGTCAAATCTTCGTTCCACACATTTGATATGTTACTTTGTTGTTTTAACACAATTTCTTGAAAGATCATATTTAACATTTCTTTTTGACTCATAAGTTATATGGAGATTTCTAGATATTTGTAGCTGTCTCAGTATAGTCTGTTATTGGTTTCTAGTTAAATTACCCCGTATAGTTTCAATTATTTTGAATTATATGTGTGTGTGTTTGCATTTAGGGTCCAGAATTGGATCTATCTGGTGAACGTTTCATGTACACTTGAGAAGAAAGTTGTCTTCCCTTGACATGTTCAGTGCTCTCAATACACAACGAAGTCTATTTATTTTATAATTTGTTCAGGTCTCACACGTGCTCTCTGATATGCTGTTACTCGTTTTATAAATTAAATGGAAATAATCGTTGAATTGTTCCTCTAAAAATACGGATTTATCAATTTCTCCTTCCAACTATCATCATTTTGCCAGATTCATTTTTGAAACTGTAATTAGGCGAACTCATACGTAGATATTACGTATTCTGGATGAGTTGACACTGTTATTATGAATTATCCCTCTTTATTCCTGATAATATTTCTTATTATAAAGTATTATCATCTGACATTAAAGTTGTGATATTAATATCTTTCTCTAAACTTTTCCTTTTTCTCCATTCAGGTCTTCATATTTAAAGTGGATTTCTTATAAATATCATGTGGGTAGATCATGTTCTTTTATGCTTATTCTGGCAATTTCTGTCTTGGAAGAAGTGTTTGTTGATTTATTTTGAAATTGATTATTGACAGATTGAATCAAAGCCTGCCATACTGGTAGCTGTTTTGTTTGTTTCGTTGAATCTTCCCCCCCCCCTTATATCTGCTCTCTTGTATTAATTGAGCATTCCCTTATGATTTATTGTTGTTTATGATTCATTTATTATTTATATTTTCTAATTGTTAAGTGTTAGCCTTTAGTGATCTAATACATATTTTTAATACACTGAGTCCACATTGAACTAATTTTATAGTGCAATATGGGTGCTTTGAATACTACATTGCCATGTAATCTCAATTTCCTTTCTGATTCTTTGCTTATTGTGTTCATCTTTTTACTTCTATGTATGCCACAGACATATCATGTATTCCTCTAGTTTTGCTTTAGTCAATTTTTGCAATAGAAAGCATTAACATTTGCCAATTTTATTTATTCTGCTTCCACTGTTTACCATTTCTTTGTATGGATCCAAGTTTCAATACTCAATTGCATTGTGTCCTGTTTAAAATTACTTGTAGTCTTTCTCTGCTGGTAATAAAGTCCTAAAATTTTTGTTTGTCTGAGAAAGTCTGTATTTTGCCTTCACTTTGGAAATGTAGTTTGCCTTCACTTCCTTCACTCTGAATGGAATTCAGATATTTTTATTATTTCAGGACATTAGTGATATCACTGCATTATCTTCCTCTCCTCGTGGCCTAGACAAGAAGTCTGCTCTAATTCTTATCTTTCTTCATTAAAATTTAATGTTTCTCGTATTCTCTAAGTGCCTTTATGATTTTCTTACCTTGTGTTTTCAGCAGTTTAAATATAATGTGAGTAGGTTTTTGTTTTCATTATTTTGTTTTATTATGTATATATATATGTATGTACATATGTGTGTAAACATATATGTGTGTATATACATATAAATATTTTTTTTATCATGCCTGGTTCTTGCAACTGCAAACTTGTGCCGATTGTTAACGTTAGAAAAATCTCAGCCATTATTACTTCAAATATTTTATGTCTTTGTTCCCTTTCTCTTTTCCTTCTGGTTATATAATTGCACTTATGCTTCTACATTTGATATTGTACTACAGACATTTTTAAACATTTATTACCATTTTATCTCAATATTTATGTTAAGGTGATTTTTAGAGACCTATGTTGCAGTTCATATTTTCTTTCCTTTAACTGTGTTGACTGTGTTTGCTGCATTCTACTACAGATGAACCCATCAAATTCATCTACATTTCTGTTGCCTTTTTCCTTCTTTTTTACAAATTTCCCGGATTTCCGAGACTATATCTTACAGTTTTCCAAATAATATTAATTTTTCACTCTTTTTTTTCTACATCACTTTACAAATAGAATATATTTAGTGAATCCCCCCAAAAGCATTTACTGATAATTTTTGTCTTAATTTTCTGAGAATTGCCAAAAAGTTCTTGAGGATTCACGGAAGACATTTTGGTTACCTACTAATTTTCTCATTCATTTAATATTTACATGTTCTAGAAATATCCTTGCCATTTTTAGTGTTTAAGTAGTCACATCCTCATCCTCCTCATAAAGGTAACAATCTCCTGTAAATTCATAAAAACAGGGCTGGGGGGAAGAGCACTAGGGTGGAGTCTGTCACCCCCACTCCAGCCCTACAACCATCAGGATGAGCCAGCATGTGCCCTCCTTTACCACGTTTATCACATGAATAATACTCTAAATTCCCTGTCTGACAGCTCTGTCCATGCCCTATCCATGTCTTGGTGATTGTTTTGTCTCCTTTGGGTGTGTTTTTCGTCAGCCTGTTTATGTGCCTTATATTTTTGTGTGTTGAAAGTCAGTTATTTTGTACAAACCAGTGAAAACTAGGGCAAATATTTTTTATATCTAGAAATTAGTCATGCCTTTTCTAGGCCTTTAGCATAGGAGATGTTTGAGCTAATCTACTTAGAAATAAATTTGGGTTTTAGTTGTGTTGTTGGTATAATTTCTCCAACTGGACCCCAGCCTTCAAATTCCTTTTGTTTAGGATGGAGTATAGCTTACTAGTAATTTACTTGTGCATTGTGCCTCAAAAAGGGTCTTTTTTTTTTTTTTATACCCAGTCTCACTTTTTTGCCCTTGGTAAAGTGCCATAGGGTCACAGCTCACAGAAAACTCAAAACTCTTAGGCTCAAGTGATTCTCTTGCCTCAGCCTCCCCAGTAGCTGGGACTACAGGTGCCTGCCACAACGCCCAGCTGTTTTTAGAGATCAGTCTCGCTCAGGCTCAGCCTGTTAAAAGGGTGTCTATAATTACTCTTGTTTAGCTCCTGTCCCAAACTATCAGTTTCCTACTTTTACGGATTATTGAAATCATGTTATCTGGGCAGTGGAGGTGGAGGGAAGATGCTTTCCCTGTTGTTAGTTATCATTAAGCCTGAATTCTGCATTCCCTTGTGTCTCCACATCTCAGGACTATGGCACTTTTGTTTCTCCTCCTTCTCCTCTAATTGTATAAAGGCCCAACACAAAATCTCACCCTTCCTCAGGAATAAGCTTTATTTCTTTTCCCTGTTCCCTTTCCTTAGCTGCAATGAATTTCCAGGAATACTTATGGCCCTTTCACCGTAGTTTAGGCTTTGGTTCATGGCAAATGCAGGAAAGAGCAATCAGGCAAAATTTCTCACTCTGGCAGTTGTTTGATGGGCTTCTGTTTCTCTCCCCTACACTAGCATCACTACGCTCCCTGCTTACAGTTCTACCTTCTCTGTGAGCGTGGAGAAAGAAACTGCATGATGATACAGACTCCCGTGGTTTGTGAGACTTCCTGAAGATGCAGAGTGCCTCACTATCTCACAATTCGTCCTGGACAATTTATCAATTATTGCTGGAACTGTTCTTAACAGCTGTTTATTTGCATCTGCCCACAGGAAACGACTTTTTACATCTCCTCTCTGCTTGGTGGTACTGTCTCCTTCACTTTTTGGTGAGTTGATTGCTCAAAAATGTCCACAATTCAATGAGTTTAAAGAAACATTTTTCTTTGTAAGGGCGGGGCTGATGCTCCTTCCACATCATTATATTCCAAGGCAGCAGCTGGCAATCCTGCACTAGAATTCCGCAATAGTATTAACTATTAGGCCAGGTTGCCATTTCTCATTTTCCATAATTCAGCTGACTAAAGTTAATTAACACTCATAGTTATTGACATGACACAAGGGATGCTATTTGCCTTTTACGATGCAAACTGAATAAGATGTTGTAGAGAAAAACCCCAAATACATCAAATTCTTGCAAGATTCTAGAATTGAGAACACAAGAAAGACATATTGCTTTGCTATTTCGCTTGATGCTTTTTCAAGTGTAATGAGTGTGTACACAATTAAACGCAAATCTGTAATAAGGTTTTACTGTTATGTTTTTTAAACATCCTGAAAATAGTAAAAAATAAAGAAATATTTTATATTATTGAAATTGGCTATTATGACTCAACGCTGAATACATTAGGTCATATATTCCAAATATCATCAATCTTACATCCTGTTAGATTCACTCATCTCAATTATATAACTCAAGATCCTTAGAGTACTATTCTAACAGCTCTATGAAGCTTTCTGGAACTGTAGCTATGGCAGAGTGATGATAAACAAACTAGTGTCTTATAAAAGGAAAATTATTATTAAGTGACAGTGTAAATCATACATATAATTCATAATGAAAGGGAGGTTAAAGGGGGCATACATTCATAAAGCCTTCTTTGGGGCACATGACAATAAAATAAAGATTTTTTTCTTCAATTAAGTAAGAGAATGGTATTTACATAATGTATTTTAGAAATAAATTTAATATTTGATTTTTCTCTTACTTGTTTATCATGAAGAGTTCTCCTGACTAGGAA
>CAUYRH010135852.1:0-45242 GCA_963574655.1 Perodicticus potto | reverse complement strand
CTGAGTACATTGGTTACTTTTTCTTTCATTCTTGAGATACTTTGCTAATAAGAATATGTTCCAGGTCCATCCATGTAAACACAAAAGAGGTAAAGTCTCCATCTTTTTTTAAGGCTGCATAATATTCCATGGTGTACATATACCACAATTTATTAATCCATTCATGGGTCGATGGGCATTTGGGCTTCTTCCATGACTCAGCAATTATGAATTGGGCTGCAATAAACATTCTGGTACATATATATTTGTTAAAATGTGATTTTGGTCTTTTGGAGATATACCTAGTAGAAGAATTATAGAATCGAATGGCAGGTCTATTTTTAGATCCCTAAGTGTTCTCCAAACATCTTTCCAAAAGGAATGTATGAGTTTGCATTCCCACCAGCAATGTAGAAGTGTTTCCTTTTCTCCACATCCGTGCCAGCATCTCTGGTTTTGGGATTTTGTTATGTGGGCTATTCTTACTGGAGTTAGATGATATCTCAAAGTAGTTTTGATTTGCATTTCTCTGATCATTACAATAGTCAATGATTTAAACAACCATACATATATTCTGAGCTTCCATAGAGCTTCCATAAAAACCCCTCAATGATGGGGCCCAGAGCTTCTGGGCTGGTGAGTACACTAAGGGGCTGGAAGGATGGCACAGCCAGAGAGGGTATGGATGCTCCCCCCTGTGCCTTCTCTATGCATCTCTTCTATTTAGTTGTTCCTGAGCTGTATCCTTTATAATAACCCAGTAATAATTTGTAAACTGTTTTCCTGAGTTCTCTGAGTCATTATAGGAAATTATCAAGCCTTAGAAGGGGTTAGTGGGAACCCCTGCCCCTTAGGCGGTTAGTCAGGAGACCTGGACTTGTTATTGGCATCTGAACTAGGCCAGTCTTATGGGACCAAGCCCTTAGTCTGTGGAATTTGTGCTAACTCTAGGTAGCTAGTGTCAGAATTGAACTGAATTGTGACACCCTGTTGGTATCTAGAGAGTTGGGGATGTGGTTGATATGGGGAACCCCCTTCTCACATTTGGGAGAAGTGTCAGAAGTGGTGATATAGCAACATTTTCAGATGAGGCCCTATTTTGAATAGGCCCAGCTCTCTCTGGTTTTTCTAGTCACCTACATTGCACAAAGGCTCAGAAACCCAGTGGGTGGGTGGGAAGAGGCTATCATGGATAGGGAAGGTGGAATTTGTAGAAACTTGTGGCCTAAAGACTTGTCAGCAACCATAAGTAGCAGTGGTAGATCCTGCAGACACCCCAAAGCAAGGCAGGACCCGCATGAAACACCCTTGGGAGCATCCTTTGGGAGTATCCTTTTTCATTTTGCCTTTTAGCAAACTGATCAACCTTGTTTGTTTATTCATTTATATATGTTTTACTTACAAAATTTTTTTTTTTTTTTTTTTTGAGACAGAGCCTCAAGCTGTCATCACAGCTCACAGCAACCTCCAATTCCTGGGCTCAAGCGAGGCTCCTGCCTCTGCCTCCCAAGTAGCTGGGACTACAGGTGCCCGCCACAACACCCGGTCATTTTTTGGTTGCAGCCATCATGGTTGCTTGGCGGGCTCAGGCTGGATTCAAACCCGCCAGCTCAGGTGTATGTGGCTGGCGCCTTAGCCCGTTGAGCCAGAGGCACCAAGCCATTACTTACAAAATTTTAAAAGGTATAGGGTTTACCACACCAGTCCTTTACTTTGAGGCCTCCAGATTTGACAGCTTGTTTAGAATTTTGTTATCTCAATATATATCTATATTTCTTTCTAGTTGTCTAATGGCTTTATTTTATACATGAAATGTTAAATCATCTGGAATTTATCCTTTGTAAGAAGCATAAAATACGTTTTTACTCTCTATATATCATTTATGAAGTTATGAGAAAGAAAGGAATGTTTGTGGGAATTGCATTCATAATGGAGTAATTTGAAAAGAACTGACATCCAAGAATTTACTATGTTTCTCACTATATTCACAATTTTGGGGTCTTTCAGTTATATTTTAGTTTTTCATGCGTGTGTTGTTCCTGTTTTGTGAATACTTAAATCTATGTATTTTATATTGTGGTTGATAATTTGAATGGGATATTTTCCCCATTATATTCTTTAACTGATTATTGCTGCTACATAAAAATATTAATATTAATTTTTGTGTATTTATTTGAAATTGGCCATAATTCTAAGCATTCTTATTGTTTTAAACAAACTTTTACATTTCTCACCTTGAGGAATCAGCTAGAGTTTTGTTGTTGTTGTTGTTGCACTAGTAAAATCTTACCCTGGTGTACTTAAACAAAAAAGGAATTAATTAAAAGATCTAGAGTTCACAAAATTAATTAGAAGATTACGAAATTAATCTTGGAGATAAACCAGAACTGAGCAGGAATCACAAAACAGGAATTACAAAAATTCTCTTCTAGCAGAAACAGTCTAGTTAGAACGCCTCTGCTGAAATGGATGGATTCTAGCAATTTTTAGTCTCTGACTTTCTGCTGAAGATCGAGATTCCATTAAGACCTACCTCAGGTTACATTTCAATGCCTGGATCAGAGAAGGACAAGACAGGGCAGGGATATTGACTACAGTCTGTGTCCAGACGGTACTTTGCGGGTATTTTCAAGAACAGGGAAAGGATAGTGGGCAGCGAAATAGCAAATTTCCACTACACTTAAGTTTTTCAGCTTGACAATCATGTTGTCTGCAACTGATGGTTTTATTATGTCTGACTTTATTTGATTTGGTTTATCCACATAGAATTATACGAATAAATTAAGCGAGTAGATTTGAGTTTTTGGAAAATAATAAACATTAAGGAGCGCCCCAATTGTCCCCTGCATTAATTTATACAAGTATACTGGAGCATAAGTGATATCATAGACTTTGAGTGTTATTTATATTAATGAGGCATAGGCTCCACCCAGGCCATTTATGAGGAAGGGTTTCCAGACTCACCCTTATGGTGAAGACAAACCTAACCAAAGCTCAATGTCATTGACTCTATTAAAGATATTTTCTCTTCTTGGTGACCAGAGCAGGGGTTCTAAGAAGCAGGATGGTATAATGCAGTGGTTTTTGTATACTTTTATTAACATATTTTTTTGTTTAAAAAATTATTAATCCTGAAATGAGATTCATAGATAATGCAACATACCTAATTCATATCTTCAAAAAAATCAATACAACCGATTATAATATACAGGAAAGCATATAAAAGGAACTAATTTATAACAAATGGTTTTAATATGTAAATTCTCAGTAAATACTATCGTAGAGGAAAGAAGAAGCAGTCAGATGTTTGTACCATCTATACTGACAAGTTTAGATTTAAAAGAAACAACATATATTCAATCAAATACAGTAAAACACATCAGGAATACAATTAAGTGAAGTTCAACAAATTTGATTACATTATGTAGGGTCATATTATTCAAAGGTCAATAGCTATGGCGAAGGCAGACCTTTAAGGCAGTGAGCCTACTGACATGGCCTGGGCTGTCTGTGCGGGCTTAACACTATCTCTTCCCAACTGTGGTTTGGAGCCTCCTGGTGGCTGATGACCTGTTTTGGCTTAATATTGATGGGAAGAAAATACATACCAGGTCCTGAACTTTGAATTCTCCTTTGAACTGTATTATAACATCTTACTGGTTTCTTCATTAATTCATGAACTAAAAAATGTCTTTGACATGCATTCATTTTAATTTTGTATGAGACTCATTATTTTATCTCTTAAAAATACCCCTATTAACATTATCATCACATGTTGCACATGTTGCATTGCACAACTGCTCAGAAACCCAGTGGGTGGGAAGAGGCTATCATGGATAGGGAAGGTGGAATTTGTAGAAACTTGTGGCCTAAAGACTTGTCAGCAACCATAACTAGCAGTGGTAGATCCTGCAGACACCCCAAAGCAAGGCAGGACCCGCTGTACCTTGGCAGCAGTTGGCGTCCAGTTCAATCCTCAGAAACCACATGAATCACCTTTGGGAGCATCTTTTGGGAGCATGCTTTTTGCTAACCAAAGCCTCCTTGTTCCAGCCTGTCATATCAGTGAGTTTCCCTGGTACCCAGATACCCTTAGTGAGAAGTCTCCAAGATAAAATAAAGGAGTGATGAGCAAAGTTTCCCAGAGGAAACAGTTAACCTTCAATAAACTGAAATAATTTTCAAAGTTACCCTGCATGAGCGACATTGATTTTTTTTTTCTACTACTGAATGGAAGTAAGCTTTCATAAGAAGGCTGAATTCAGTTATAAGGAAATAAAGTTACTTTTTTATACCTCTAAGATGTAACTATAAATTCCAACCAATCATGCAAAAATTGGATCTTGGCATACATACTGGAGTGTAATCTATTTTTGTTTGTTTGTGTGTTTTTCTTTTTACCTTTTACTTTTCATACATACACATACACATGTATCACAACTTTTAGATTGTTGCATGATATTCCATTATGTGCATGAAGTATAATTAAAATAATACTTCCTTGGTAAATATTCAAGTTTTTGTATTTTTTTCCTTATAAAAAGTGCTGGGATAAAAATCTTATGTTTTTGTGCCTGTCTAAATACTTCCCTAAAATAAATTTCTAGAAGTGAACTTGCTGATACCAGTATGTACATTCAATTTTTGTTACTACTTAACTGGATGTCCTTGGCAATTTTCAGTTATAAGAGTGCCAGTTTCCCAGGCCTTCATCAATACTGGTCATGAGCACTCTTTTAATTCTTAGCCAAATTGGTATGTGTTTATTTTTCACATTTAATTTTCACTTCCTTGCTTATTGGTGATACTGAAAGTTTTTCTATTAAGTTTAACCTTTTTCTTTGCATACTTTGTTTTTTAATGAATTGTTATCTTGTTAATTTGGAAGCCGTTTATTTGCTAGCATATTAACTCTTTGTCTTTTGTATATATTATGAGTGTCTGGCTACATAAAAATTTTCATTTTTCCCTTAACAATTCTATATTTTTTCATTTATGGTTTCTGAATTTTGTGACAAGATTAGAAATGCTTTTTCTTCCCAATATTATACATTTGTTTGATATTTTCTTTCTTTTTTTTTTGCAGTTTTTGGCTGGGGCTGGGTTTGAACCCACCACCTCCAGCATATGGGGCCAGTGCCTTTCCCCTTTGAGCCACAGGCGCCGCCCCTATTTGATATTTTCTTTTGTTTATTTTGTGCTTCTCTTAGTTTTCATGACTGAGTACTCAATCTCAATCTAAGTACGAAATTTATTTAAATGTAGAAGTAAAGACGTACCTTTAGTTTTTCCACCAAGAGAATCAATTTTCCTAAACCAGTTGTGGAAGTTTTTACATCTGTATATGTGTTGTGGAGATGTATCTTCATATGAAGAAAGAGAAAGAACAAGAAAGAGGAACAGTACCTTGGTGATCTCAATTCTTTCAGTTTAACAATTTCTATATCACAATTTGATATTCATTTTAATGACATAATAGTTATTTTTAATTATTACAATGTTAAATGTTTTAACATGCGTCATGGAAACTTACACATACCATTCTTCTGTGCCAATATTTTTGTAGATATTCTTACACATTTATTATATTTATAATTGAGAATTAGTGAGTCAAATCCCTCCACACTTTAAAAGTTTGTAAATTCTTTGCTGAGTATACAGGTCTATATTTTTTTTAATAACATTTAGGGTTGATATATTTAATTCACTATGTCATAGTTTATGATTTTCTGTTTTTGTTATGAAATTAAGATAATTTTGCTATGATCTCCCATTATGATTGTAATTTTTTCCAAATCAAATGCTCAAATTGTTACTGTTAAACATATTCCATAGCACTTTTTGTTTGATTTGAGACTTCTCTGATAATTAATATACGTACAAGATTGTCATTATCTTCTCTATTAATTTTCCAATTCTATGTTATTTTGTTTTGGGCATATATCATATAAATAGCAGAAAGCTTTATTTTGTTTACTATTAATTTCATAAGGCTTTGCATAATAGAGTTTATTAGTTGATTCTCTTTCATTTCTCCTTACTATGCCTTTGTACTTCCTTATTTTCCTTTGTTTTAAATTGCCATCTGGAAATTATTTTTCTTGTAACTTTGAAGTTGTATATTTAAAAAATGCTTTACAAAAATGTTTTGACCTTTACCAGCAATGAGACTAAATGTGGGGTTTTTTTTCCTTTTTCAGGTTCAGAAACTTACCACAGTCTACTTCCTTCCTACCCATTTCTCTAAAATTCCTTATATATCTAAAAATTGCGTATTTATTTTCAGATCCTTTTTTTTTCTTTTCATATGAAGTTTCTCTTTAGGGAATCTTTGGTAACATCTACTAACAAGTCCTTGGAAAACTCTACTTTGCTAGTTGTGTTGCTTATTGAGTTATAACATCTTCTTTCCTTACATTTTTATGTTGAATCATTTTCCTTTTGGCTCCACAAGTGATTTATTTCCACCAGAAAGCATACTTTGTGATTGCTTGGATGCATGAAAACATGTTTCATATTTTTCTCTTCTGTGAACATTTTTGGCTGAGTCTGTAGTTCTGGGGTAATAATATTTTTCTTAAGAAATTTTGAAACATTGCTCAATTGTTTCTAGCATTGATTCGTGAGTGATAAACGATGCCAGTCTGGTACATAATCATGGTGAAGGATTTAATCTCGATTTTGGAATTCAGAAATCAAGAATTTCTATCATGGTGTTTATCTTCTAAATGTGTCTTATGTTTGAAAAGAGCGAATAGTCTCCAATAGTTAGATGCAAAATTCTGTATGTTTTCATTAGATCAATCACATTGCTTATGTTTTACAATTTTATTTATGTATTTATTTATTTATGTATTTATTTATTTTTGAGGCAGAGTCTCACTCTGTTGCCCTGAGTAGAATGCATGGTGTTATCATAGTTCACAGGAAGCTCAAACTCTTGTGCTCAAGCCATCCTCCTGTCTCAGCCTCCTCAGTACCTGGGACTACAGGGACCTGCCATGATGCCCAGTTACTGTTTCTGTTTCCTGCTTTTTCTATCTATAATTAAGAAAGACATGGTATGATTTCCTACTTTGCTATACATTTATCATTTTTTTCCTTGGGGAGTCTATGAATTTCCGCTTCTTGTATTATGAGCCAATTTTATAATGAGTATTCATGTGTAAAATTATCTTCCTATCTTTATTTCAGTTGCTACCTCTCTGGTCCCAATGCCTAACATGAGTCATCTGAATAAATTTAGTTAAGATACTCTTAACTGGTATCCCTCATCTACTTTTTTTTTTTTCTCTTTTTTTGAGGCAGAGTCTCACTTTGTTGCCCTGGGTAGAGTGCTGTGGCATCATAGCTCATAGCCACCTCCAACTCTTGGGCTCAAGAGATTCTCTTGCCTGAATGTCCCAAGTAACTGGGACTACAGGCGTCTGCCACAATGCCTGGCTATTTTTAGAGACACAGTTTCGCTCTTGCTCAGGCTGGCCTTGAGCCTGTGAGCTCAGGCAATCCACCCACCTTGGCCTCCCAGAGTGTTAGGATCCCTCATCTACTTTTGAAAAAAAAATTATTTTTTAAAACAGTTTTAGATGTACAGAAAACTTATGAAGATAAACATAGTCATCACATACCCTGAGCTCAGTTTCCACTATTATTAACATTTTATGGTGTTAACAAGTATTAACATTTCTATGGTGTATTTGTTATAATTAATGAACCAACACTGATGCATTTTTATTAACTGAAGTCCATAGTTTATTAATATTTTCTTAGTTTTTCCCTAATGTCCTTTTTCTGTTTTGGAATCTTATCTAAGATGCCATGTTACATTTAGCTGTCCTATTTCCTTAGGCTTCTCTTTGCTATGACAGTTTATCAGAGCTTCCTTATTTTGGGTGACCTTGACTGTTTCTGCTTCTCAGGTTAAGGCTGCAGAGCCTCTTATGACTGAAGTCCCTTGCCCTGGCTAACTTCTTGGGCAGACACCTTGCAAGATGACCCAAGCTAGGCCTCACTGAACTTCCCTGCTACACTGAGAAGGTCTGCACTTAACACATTGGGAAAATCTCAGCCCAAATTCTTCAAGAATAGGTTACTCTCACATAAGCCTTGTGCCTTTGTTTTGCTATCACAGGTGGCTCCAAATCAGAGTAAGTCCTGCTTTCTGGACCCTCTAAATTCCAGGAGATACATGTCAACTGGGATGCAATTATTCATTTCCATGGAAATCGTGTTCATTTAAACTTGGGGAAGCTGAAAATCAGGCCCGAGGAAGCTTTAGGCTACATTTTTATGTGTGGCTCAAGTTTCTAATTTGACTTTGCGATTGTTCTGAAATATTTCTCTTATTGTTTACTGCCTTTATTATGTTTTAAATTTGATAATTGTAATAGTCGTTCGATAGTCTTGAAATATGCTTAGATATCCTCGGGATATTTTCCCTCTGGGTCACAAAGCCTTCATTTATCCAAAAGAGGCTTTTCAATGAGCCACTGTGAGAGGAGTTCAGAATCTCACCTGCTTTGATTACTTTGAGGTTTTGGTCTACCTTTATGCAGGGAAGTTAGATTCATCTCTTACCTTGAGCCTTCCTCCCCCAGAAAACACACACACACACACTCTTCCTGGTTTCCATGGAACTTGCAATTCAGCACACTTTGGAGGCATTTAGTGCTGGCCATTGGCCCCCAAAGCTTGAGATATGATAGTTCATAATGTAATAGGGTGTGGTTAGAATGAAATGTGTAGGGGAAGTCATGCTCAGAGACAGAGAAATGCTACTATTATGTGAGCGTCGGTTGGGCCTCTTAGTTGAAACGATCATGAACTCAGAATCTTTCAATGACTGACATTTCTGAGCAGAAACACCGCATTGCCTTTGACCAACATGGAAAGTGATTAGGACTCTGATGCTAATGTATAATATTCTTGGGAAGATCTGCCCTGTTTACACTGTTGGCGCTACCTTCTAAGAGGCTAGTGAACGAAACTGGGAGGCTCAGAAGGAGCCAAATATAATTCACATGGTGTGAATTTACAGTCAGGAAATATTAAACCATTCTGCACTTCACTGCTACTCCTAAGACCCTGAGTCTTTCTTTGGTGAGGAAGAGTAAAAGTAAGGAGGAAAAGTAGACAATATTAAAAGCTTTCTGGGTGCAGGCGTTCTCTTCCGAATGAAGTTTAAAACTTAATGCTGAGATAGTGTGCAGACACCCCTTCGCTCCTTCAAGACAGAGCCCCTGCAAGAAAAGCGTTGGGGGGAATTTCTAAGACAGGTGAGCTCTGACCCACAACTGCACCTCTGATCGCTCCCAGAGAGGCTCTGGCTGTCCAGGTATTCATTCCCCTCCTAGTTCCCAGCCCCAGGTGAGGTGGAGACAGGTGTCTCTGTTTAGGTTGAAGGGAAGAGGGACATCTAGTGGTGGTCTGCAACCAGGAGGACTCTTCCGAGAAACCACTTAACTGCCATTTGTCTGGGGCAGACCTTGGGAAGGGACAGCCAATTAAACATGGAATCAACTGTGGTTGCTTCCCAGGAATTTGCCTGTCCCGCAGCCTCAATTTTTTCTACTTGGAAGAGAGTGCTCGTTTGCAAAGACTGAAAAGGGACTGTTGAAAAGGAACACAGAGCTTTACAGCACAATAGGGCAGGAACATGCCCCTTGCTCTAAAGAGCTGACAGAATTTGAAGAGGAACACTGGGAGTGGAATATGGGAAGAGAACTCTGGTCATTCACTTGGGAGATGTCTGGAGGCGAGGCACAAGGAGAATTACAGTTATCTCAGTAGGAGAAAGAGAGTGGGGAAGTCACACTGTAAAGAAAAAGAATTTCTGGGATTCCCACGTATAGTAAGAATTTTCGTGTGTGAGAGTATGTGTGTGTGTGTTTGTGAGTGTGTATGTGTGTGTGTTTGTGTGTGTGTCTGTGTGTTAGGGAAGAGTTGATAATTTTTGACCAGAAGGGCAGGAAGATAAAATGAAAATTGTTAGTCTATGTAAATCATTTCAGCAACCCACTTCTCCCAGGAGAAAACTGTTCTCCCACCTTTGCTATTCCCAGTCCACCACCTTCTGGGGAACTTACATTTCTCTCTACTCCACCAGCTCCCAGACCCAGGAAAAAGGCACAGAAAGACCTGCTGGGAGGGGAGCCTCGTGTGGAGGAGAGAGATGTCTACAGTAACTCAGCGGGAAGTCCCAGAAGGGTTTGGAATTAAGTACCATTTACACTGTTTGCTGTTGTTTGTGAGAGTGGCATGTTTAGAAATGAATTTGGGGGGGCTGTTTTTGACTGTGTTTCTTTGCATGTGACATCATCCAGCAGCCAGGCCCAGTCGTGTCCATGATTTCTAATACTCACGAGTCGGTCCTGCTTTCCATAGCTCCCTCCCTGCTTACCCCTAACCTGGGTTCAGAGTTCTGGCTTTTCAGTCTGAAGTGACTGTCCGAGCTTCTGCACGTGCACATCTAACTCTGACCGCCCTGTTTCTAGGGCAGAGTGGACCTGACCCTTAGCTCCCCATTTCATCCACTTAGCCCACCTCGAAACTCTTCCTGACAAATCCAGTTCCTAATGTTCTCTTCCAGTATTCCACTCCCAGAGTTCCTCTTCAGGTAGTTCTGTCAGCTCTTTAGAGCAAGGGACATGTTCCTGTCCTATTGTTCTATGAAGCTCTGCGTTCCTTTTCAACAGTCCCCAAACAGAGTCTTTTCAAAATAGCACTCCTGCCATTTGGTTAGTCCTGTAGGAAGTTTGTACAAATTTCTTTGTTATTACAAGCGGCTCATCCCATAAACAAATTCCTTCTAATTCTAGGTGTTTTTTCTGTTACTGCACAGATTGTATTAAATGTAAATAGGCATGTAGAAAATCATGCATATTTGTGATTTCCTACTTGAGAAATTGATCTTGGTAGAGACATCTTTGCTTACTTCCTCTTCTGGCCCCTCCCACCCTATACTCTGCCTTACAGTACAGGTAACACTGGGAATATTTGCATCAATATAGGGTATTCTTTTTAGGTATCTGCAGTTTAATACCAATGAGGAAATATTTATAGGTTTCCAGAAAACAAGTTTTACTTCTTTCCTCGAAAATAGAACTTCCGAGGTAAAGTCAATCAGAGAAGTCGGGTTAACTTGAATAACTAAATGATGAACCCTTTTAACATCAAATGTATGAAGGGTTATTATGAATAAGACTGGGACCAGCTGCTTTTACATGTACTTGTTAAAAGCCAGAATAGGCTGTGGATAGTGTAGGGGGCTACCAAAAGGGTGAAAACCTTGGATTTGGAGATGAGGTCTGATAATTCATTCTCTGAAAAAATGAAATAAAAAATTGAGGCTCTGTTCTATGCATATAAGTCCACGATCAAAAAGTGAAGTATTTGCGCATGGAATATTTCAAGGTCTTCAGCTGAAGACTAAAGTAGGCTGCCCCAGGTTCCATCAAGAAAACCAGTTAGGAGTATACACCTGGCATGCAATTGAAGTAAATAGCAATCTTTTCAATTGTCATGTATCAGAAGGTCTGTGTGGAGTCTAGAGATCTAGAGCCAAAGAGTGATTCATTTGTTTCCAACCCTGTTTGGAGATGTGGCTATAACAGTCTGGAATAAATAGAGGACCCCTTAGTAGGGGTATCCCTGTGGGAATATTCTGGTGAGGTTTTTCCATTGCTTTGTTCCCCTTCTTTTTTTCTTTTTCTTTTTCTTTCTTTCTTTCTATGTCCAGACTGAGATAAAATGTTTTGATCTCATTCAATGCTCATAGACAAACCTTTCTTTTTAAATTTAGAACTTTGGTTTGCAGGTACTATTTTACGTGAAACATTTACTATTTTCATCATAAAGTTATGTTTTTATGTGAAGTATTTTGAAAAATAGAAACATTTAGAAGAATTTCTTAATTTCACTTACCTAATGACCATTTTTTGGCATGCGTTTTCTACTGGTCTGTTTTTCAGGAACGTGTTGCATAATAATAGAATACAAATAATTTTGCTTTCTGTTTCTTAACATTATGTCATAAGCACATCCCATGCAGCCAAATTTTGTTCATAATCACCATTTGTAATGTCTCTATACAAGTATCACAGGGCTTGTCTTCTATATACAACACAAAACATTAGATACAAACTTTCTGTGTCACCAGGTGAAAAGTTTTATGGTAGAAGTCAGCCATTGCAGCACAGCCGTCTGTCACCCTTGCCATGGTCTGCACAGCTCTCTAAACAGTGGCAGCAGTACATTTTCATGAGAGTGAGAATTTGGTATTCAAGGAGCCTCTCTCTAGACTTACACTGGGATTCTTTGCCTGGTTATTCCTCTGGCTTTGGCTATGAGTTTGGTTTATGAGCCAGTCTTTTAAACTTAGCATTTCCCCAAGAGAGTGCCGTTCAGATTTCTTCTCTCACTGACAAATCTCTGACCTACCATCACCCTTGTAAGACATAGGCTTCTAGAATACTGAGCCCTTGTTGGGACCTAATGTTCCAAACCTTTGTTTATGGCAAAGAAGAACTCAGAAAAATCTACTGGGGAAATAAAAGTAATTCTATTTATAAATTTTTTCAAGTTACTCTAAATTTTAAGAAAACTGGGCTCCTTGAAGCCCGCACACTGTACTCCAAGCCTGAATTATTGTACACAGTTATGACTCAATAAAAAATAATTAAAAGAAAAAAAGAAATACAGTCATTAAAAAAAAAAGGTTAAAGTTAATTTGTGCATGACTGAAAAACAGATGTTTCTTTGCAAGATTGTCTTATCTGTAACTGAAGGTTCCCATATAGATGTAGGTGTTAGTCTTATAAAAGTCAAGGATAAAATTGTTTTGGTTAGAGAATTAACGTTTTGGGAAAGGACTCAGACTTCACTTATTTGGGAGAACAGTGCTAAGCAGGTTGTATTTACTCTTTTAAGAAACTTTATCAGAAAGTAAAGAGGATTTTTCTGCCCTCTGGCTGAAGTTTACGATATGTTCAACAGTAATGGCAACAGGTCAAGATGCCAGTTTTGCTTTCTAATTAATCATAGTTAGAAGTTGGACAGAGCCATGCAAGGAACAAATAAACCACAGTGATGTTTCCATTAATCTACTGCTACAGCATACCCTACAACAGCCAATCACAACAATCAGGTTGCGTTAACAGTAAACATTTATTTCACGGGTCTGTTGGTCCTCCAAGGGTCCGCCGAACTAAGCTGGACTCAGGTCAGCTCTTTGGAGAGCACGAAGTTCTCCATGCATTTCTTATGCTCCTGGGATGGGCTCAGATGCGTTCTTCTCATAGTGATGCCAGAAGTTTGTTTAAAGGGCCTTACAACTGGCACATTATCATCTCTGCTTCTGTGCTATTGGCCAAAGTAAGGCAAGGTCAACTCCAAAGTTAAGATGTGGGGAAGCATACTTTGGTCATGATGAGGACATGGCAAAAATGTAAATTAAGAGACTAGTGAACACCTGGGACCATCAATGCAGTCTCCACACTGGGGTCAAGAGGAGATTTCTTAGGAAAGGGGACATGAACTGCTCCGAGGAGGATGTGTGCAGAGAAGGTCTTGGGGTTTGGAAGGACATTCCTATAGAAAAAACAGAAAACAAGAAGTAGAGGTAGAATGAAGCCAGACCATGCAGGGCCTTGTGTACAAAACTAAGGATGTATAGTTTTGAAATGACTTTATTTATTTTTATTTTATTTTATTTTATTTTATTTTTTGAGACAGTCAACTAAGATGCCCTTGGTAGAGTGCCATGGCACCACAGCTCCCAGCAACCTCAAACTCTTGGGCTTAAGAGATTCTTGCCTCAGCCTCCCAAATAACTAGGACTATAGAGGCCCACCACAATGCCTCGCTATATTTTGTTGTTGTTGTTGTTGTTGTTTTTAGGAGGCCCAGGCATTGTTGTTTAGTGGCCGGGGCCCTAGCTGCTGAGCTCCAGGCACTAAGCCTGAAGTGACTTTAGAACCTCGGAAAAGCCATAGAAAAGTCTTAGATTTGCCTTTGATAAAGGTCATTGTAGGAGGAGTATGTAAGAAAAATTGGCATGGTCCAGCAAGGATTTGGGGAGCTCAGTAGAGAGGGTTGAGAGGTTATTGAAGCCAATGTCTCACTATCTTGAATCAAGGCAATGGGGAGAGAAATAATGAGGAGCAAAGGGACATAAATAACACAGAACCCACAGGACTTGATGATCTAGTTGTTGGGGTTATGAAAAGAATCTTTGCTTCTCACACTTTGATTTTCCAAGTGTCATTCGTAACCCAATAACATCATCTTCATCTGAGGAGTTAATTTTTTGATTTGGACAGTGTTGAGAGGCACAGCAGTAGACGTGTTATTCAGATGGGGCCTTTGAGTGTAGGTCTCCATGTTTTATTCAGGAGGACATATCCAGTCTATAGTTCTAGCTCTAGGATAAAGATCTGTGACTTGAATCTATGATTTTGGTTGAAGCTACTCAAAGAAAGTGATTTAAATCCAAATAACTATGCACTTAAGACAGATGCAAGGGGTGAGATAAAGAATAAGGAGGAGAATCAGCTGACAAGTAGAAGGAAAACCAGAAAGGTGGAGCCATGGAAACACCAGGAGGAAGGTGATCAGCAGGTTCCAAAGTCATGGAGAGGTTAAGTGAGATGTTTATAAAGAGAATGTTTGGACCAGCAGGTTATTGGTGATATTGATGACACTAATTATAATGGAATTATAGGTTAAGTGCCTCAGCCAAACACACATAATAAATATTGGGACTCAGACCATAAGTTCTGACTTTATGTCCATTTTCATCTGGTGCAGTCAGCCATTGATGTATTTCTAAAGATTAATTGACTGACATCTTAGCCACCAAAGCTTTTGTTGGAGGGAAGAGAGTAAAGATGTATAAATAAGTGGTTTATCAAAATTACCTCATAAGTTTATTAAGTCAAAGCTATTGGATATCCTAGGAAAGCCCCCTGTTGAGCAAATACATTTGGGCTTCCAGATTTGTAAAGCTGAGGGTTCCCTTAAGCATAGTTCCCTGGGCACCAGTAGTCCTCCCGATGCTCCATGACATTGTCACTCTGTAATTTCCTTAAAGCCACACAGACGTCAAACTACTCTGGGGTTTATTCTTTTTATTCCATGCTACTGGAGGTCAGGGAAGAAGGGACTACATAATATTGGCCCATAGCTTTCCCACTGTTCCTTTGCAAAAGTTTTTCATTTCCACATGAGTGGTAAATCTTGTAACTAATAAAATGTCAAATCACCATAATCTAAAGATCTATGAAAAATCTCCTCTTCCTTCTTGCTAAAATACTGACCCATAGAAACGAACTGTCTGTCCAACATTGTGGTTCTAAGCAATTTTCCAGGCAAAATAGGCAAGAGAAAAGAATGTAAAGAATCTTAACTGGTATGCATTGTTGGGAGGTGAAACAGCATTTAATGGTTTCCAGTTTATGGGGATTGTTCAGTCTGAAAGTCAGAATTATATTGCCACCCCCACACAATTTAACTTGTTGGGTTTTCTTCCCCAAACGTTTACTTTTTTGAATTACTGAAATGTTGTATTATTGAAAATGATTTTTAAGCTGATTTTCTTACATTTTTAAATTTATATGATCTATTGTATAGAATTATTATTTTTCATGAAAAACCTCATTTTTTCTTTTACTTATTGCGTTAAAATTTGTAAAATAAATTTAAGTTAGGGTAATAAAAACAGATGTGTTTTATTCTTTATTATTTATGTATGTCTTCCTTATGTCACAATTAGGTATTACAGCTATTTGAAACAGATGTGTAAGTATTCTTCTATTTTTATTTACTAAGGTTTTTTTTGTTTTTTTTTTTTCTGAGACAGAGCCTCAAGCTATTGCCCTGGGTAGAGTGCCGTGGCATCACAGCTCACAGCAATCTCCAACTCCTGGGCTCAAGCAAGTCTCCTGCCTCCACCTCCCAAGTAGCTGGGACTACAGGTGCCTGCCACAACACCTGGATATTTTTTGGTTGCAGCTGTCATTGCTGTTTGGCAGGCCCAGGCTGAACTCAAACCCAGCTCAGGTGTATGTGGCTGGTGCCTTAGCCACTTGAGCCACAGGTGCCTAGCCAAAGTTTTTTTTTTTTATCCATCTTTCTTTTCCTCTTAGAAATATACACTACATGTTTTCAAATACTTTTTGGCTTATAATTTTTTCATTATAGTTATTGACATATCACAGTATTAAACCTAGTACTGTGTTTAAATTAAACTACCTTTGAATACGATACTAGGTTTATTACTGAAAACTATTAAACTATCTTTATATTTCTGAAATAATTGCTACTAATTTGAGTTTTCATTTTTGTAATATAATAAGGTGATGGCATAGCAAAGTAGTTAAGAGAATGTATTCTGAAGACAGATTGCTAGAATTTAAGTCCCACTTCCTCTATTTACTAGTTGGGTAACTTAGGCAAGTTTGTTGACCTCTCTCTACCTCAATTCCTTATCTTACAATGGGTATAGCTCCTACCATACAGAATTGTTGTAGAGATACACTAGATTATGCAAATGATGTATTGGTATGACTGGGTGATTGGGGGACAGCTACAATGACAGGGAATGGGATTTCTTGGTGGGATAATTAAATGTTCCAAAATTGATCATGATGATTAACACGTGACTCAGTAAACACACTAAAAGCTATTGAACTGTATACATTTAAACAATGACTGCATTGTATTGAATGTTGGTGCCTAACAAATATGTGCTGACAAAATTATTGATAATAATATTTAATGTTGTAATTGTGAGGTTGGGTTTAATAACAGGATTGCCTTGCCCAGCCCATGCACTAACTAGTTGTGTAATAGGCAAGTTACTTAACTTTTTATATGTGTTAGTTCCCCCAGGGAAAAAGGAAAACAACAATAGTATCTACCTCCTGGGTTGTTATAAAGAATAAGCATGGTAGTACCACTGCACTCTGACCACCAAAGGGACTGCAACAAACAGGTCAACATACAGAGAGATGGTTGACATAAGGAACTAGATCTACTGATACATACATGTTGTGCATATCCAGTCTATGAAAATTAAATCAACTTAGGTTACTTATGGAGGTTCTACTGTACATTAATAGATTAAAGATACTAACAGCAGTATCGGTCAAATAATAAGTTTCTAGCAAATGCTAAAATTTGTTAAAAAGGAGTGACATCAATAAGATGGATGACTAGGGATGCCTAGTGTTCATCCGTCCCTCAAGAAAGGACCAAGGCAGTGAATAAATTGCTAAGATTCAATTGGAGTGTTGAGGGAAGAGTCCTAGAGTGCAGTGGGGGCATAGAGGACAGGTATGGTGACTGAAAGCCCAAGAGGGCAGTGTGGAGGCACCTAGCCACTGCAGTCCTCTCTCTCCCATAAGGATCAGATCTGCCTGAAGTAAGAATGGACTTCCTGTTGTGCAGAATAGGTAAGCAGAAGGTCCTCAACAACTCCCATCGCCACCCAAAACATCTATAGTCCTTACCACAGGAGAATCCCCCAATCTTCCCAATCCCTTAGCCAGTTTGGAGAGCTGCTTGGAATTGACACAGCTGCATTGCCCAGGATTAGGAGCACAAAGTGTGAGTTCTCCACAACCCCATTCACCCACTGTGAGCCAAGAAGGTGCAATATGAGAGTATATTGAGACCAGAGCCACCTTGAGTGTGCCCTCCTCTGGGGGCCAGTAACCACCCAAACTTTCCAGCCCTGGGGCTCCTTCTGTTCCACTAAGCCTATAAAAGTGGCTGAATGCCACAACTCTGGCTCTGAAGAGCATGGACCCAGGATTGGCTGTGAGTCTGATCTTGCATAGCATAGAAAACAACACCTGATGCTGCACTTTTAGCCAGAGGAATAGTCTGTAAGTCCTGCCCAGGGTGAACCCACCTTTGAGCTGGCCAAACTAATGTGTGTCCTCCCCCAAATGAGAAATAATACAAAATCTCTGAGGAGCCAGAATGCCCCAGGGCTGGCAGAGCAACTATGCACCTGTGCTCAGAATCTAAGAAACCACTCTATGGTGCCTGTCCCTTCCCCCATAGGCACACCCTTTACTTTCCCAGTGGCCCTGTGTCTATAATTAGGGCCTGTGGAATAGTTTGCAGACCACACTCATAGAAGGCACACCCCTAGGCTAGTCCAGCAGTCATGAATCCACTTGAGCCTGAAAAATGGTTCTGTGGGCCATCCCTGGAAGGCATATCCCCAGGCCAGCAAAGTAACTTTGTGACCATATCCTGGGCCTAAGAAACAGCCCTAGAAGCTAACATTGGCAGACATGTCCTGAGGCTGCCTAAGCTCCCTGAGGCTGTCATGTCCCAAGCATGAGAAACAACCTTGTGGGCTATGCTTAGCAGACACATCCCCAGACCACTAAGCTGGGAAGCCTTGTGCCCATGCCCTGTGCTTATGAAATAACCTTATGGAATGCCTACAGGCCAGCCAAGCAGCTGAGCACCTGTGTTCTGGGTCAGAGAAATAGCCTTGTTGGCTGCCAATGGCAAACATGTTCCTAGTCCACTCAAGCAACTGCATGCCTAGGCTTCTGGCCAGAGTAACAGGCATGTGGTCCCAGCCTCAATGAGCCAGACCTCAAGTTAGTTGACTCACTGTGTGTATGTATACATCCTTGACCTGAAAATGAGAAACAGTCCAGTGAGCTCACCCTGGGCAAAGCTGCACCACCACTAAAATCTCTCTCAGTCTAGGCCACAAAGACACCTACCCAAGACTTCACTATTGTGGGTTACAGCTAAAGAAACTATACAGAGACTACATACTGCATCCACCTAGCTCCAAGGTCAATGCACCCCACATATTCAATACTCATAGACCTATTCATACCAGTAAGTCTTGCTCTACAAAACCTATTCCACATAATTGGGAGAGGCCCCTTTCCTACCAGATTTGTAGAATCAACATAGGAATGTATCAAATATGAGAGAAACATGACACCTCCAATGGAAAATAATAATTTTCCATTAATAGGCTCCAAACATAAGGAGATATATGAAATGCCAGAAAAAGGATTCAAAATTATAATCTAAGGGCAACTCAGTGATATACTAGACATATAATATAGATAGACAATTCAATGAAATCAGAAAAAAAACTCACAGTTTGAATGAGAACTTCAACAGAGATAGAGTATCACAAAGAGGAACCCAAACAGAAATACCAGAGCTGGAGAACTCAATAAATGAAATAAAAAATACAACTGAGAGCTTCAACAATAGATTTGAAAAAATAATTTCTGAACTTAAAGATAGGTCTTTTAAAATAACATAGGCAGGAAAGAGCCTGTGGCTCATCAAGTAGGGTGCCGGCCCCATATACCAAAGGTGGCGGGTTCAAACCCGGCCTCGGCTGAACTGCAAAACAGAAAAATAGCCAGGCATGGTGGCAGGTGCCTGTCATCTCAGCTACTCAGGAGGCTGAGGCAAGAGAATTGCCTAAGCCCAGCAGTTGGAGGTTGCTGTGAGCTGTGTGACGCCACGGCACTCTACCGAGGGCAACAAAGTGAGACTCTGCCTCTACAAAAAAAAAAGAATAAAAAATGAAGAAAGGCTTCAGAATTTATGAGATGCTAATAAGTGAGCAAATAGTCATATTATGGGCATTCCAGAGAATAGAAAGGAAAAGTTGAGGAAAAAAATTTAACATAATAATAGCTGAAAATTTCTTAAGTCTCTGGAGAGAAATGGACATTAACGTCTAAGAAGCTCAAAGAATGCAAAATAGATTCAACCCAAACAGATCTTTTCTAAGACACATTATAATCAAATTGTCAAAATCAAAGACAAAGACTTCTAAAAATAGCAGAAGTGTCAAGTCACATACAAGGAAATTCCTAGTAACCTAACAGTGGATTTCTCAGCAGAAACTTTACAGTCCAGGAGAAAATGGGATGATAGATTCAAAGAACTGAAAGAAAAAAAAAATTATGGCCAAGAATATTATACCCATCAAAGCTACTCATAAGAAATGAAGGAGAAATAAAATCTTTCACAGATAAGCAAACACTAAGGGAATTCATCACCACTAGATCAACCTTGTAAGAAATGCTCGTGGGAGCATTTCATTTCATCTGAAAGTGAAAAGGCAATAGCCATCATTGTGAAAACATAAAACTCACTGGTAGACCCAATACATAAAAGAAAGAGAATGGAATCTTCTCAAATTTTATTAACTGCAGAAGAACACCCAACTACAAAAATAAACAATAAGAGATAGCATTAGGAACAAAAAATACATAAAACAACTAGAAGACAATCAATACAATGACGAGAGTTAGTATTCACCTATCAATAATAACTTGAATGTAAATAGATTAAATACTCTATTTAAAAGATGAGCAGATAAAATAGCAACAACCAAAGACCCAAGTATATGGTGTCTAGAAGAAATTCATCTCACCTGTAAGGATACCCATAGACTTAAAGTGAATGGTAGAGAAAGATAATCCATGGAAATGGAAAATGAAAGTGAGCAAGAGTGACTTTCTTTATATTAGAGAAAACAGACTTCAAATCAAAATATGTAAAAAGAGGCACAGAGAAATTATATAATAATAAAGGGATAAATTTAACAAGATAATATAAAAATTATAGACATATACACACCCCATACCATAGTACCCAGATACATGAAGCAAATATTAAATCTTAAGGGAGAGACAGACCCCAAGTACAATAATAGTTGGGTACTTCAATACTCCACTTTCAATACTGGACAGATTATTTAGATCAGTGGTTCTCAACCTTCCTAAGGCTATGGCCCTTTAATATAGTTCCTCATGTTGTGGTGACCCCCAAATATAAAATTATTTTCATTGCTACTTCATAACTGTAATTTTCCTACTATTATCAATCATAATGTAAATATCTGATCTGCAGGATGGTCTTAGGCGACCCCTATGAAAGGGTCACTCAACCCCCAAAGGGGTCACAATCCACAGGTTGAGAACCACTGATTTAGATAGAAAATCAACAAATAAACATTGTATTTAATCTGCACTTTAGACGAAATGTGTATGACAGATATTTGCCGAATATTTCTCCCAACAGCTGTAGCATATACATTCTTTCATCACTATATGGAAAATTCTCTGATATTAACCATAGGCTTGGACATAAATTGAGTCTCAAAAATTTTTTAAAATACTAATCATATCAAATATATTATCTGACTGCAGAGAAGTAAAACTAGATGTGAATAACAGCACATTTCAAATGAATATGCAGATTCATTAAAATAAAATGCTCCTGAATAGCCAATAAGTGATGGAAGAAATATGAAATAAAATATCTTGAATTGAATAAATATAGAAACACAATATATCAAAACTTACAGAACACAGCTAATGCAGTACCAAAAGGCAAGTTTATAGAAGTAAATGTTTATGTAAAAAAACCAGAAAGATTTCAAATAAACAATCTAATGGTGCATCTCAAGGAGCTAGAAAAATAAGAACAAACCAACCTAAAATTGTAGAAGGAAAGAAATAATGAAGATCAGAGCAGAAATAAATGAATAAACTTGAGACTCAAAATACCTAAGAAAGATCTATTAAAAAAATTATATTTGTTTAAAGATAAGCAAAATTGACAAGCCCTTAGGTAGTCTAACTAAAGAAAAGAGAGAAGACCCAAATAAATAAAAGCAGAAATGAAAAAGGAGACATCACCACAGATACCACAGAAATACAATCATTAGAGAATAGTACAAACACCTAAAGCCCAATACATTTAAAAATGTACATGGAAAAATTCTTAAACATATATAACCTACCAAGATTGAACAGAGAGAAATAGAAAACTTGAACAGACCAAAAGTAAGTAATGAATTTGATCATTCAAATGATCAAAAGATCATATAATAATAAAAATAATCATATAATAATAAAAATAAATAATAATCATATAATAAAATAATAAAAATAATAAAAATAAAAATATTAATAAAAATAATAATAAAAATAAATAATAATCATATAATAATAAAAAGAAAAAAAAAGTTCAGGGCCAGGAGGTTTTACCACTGAATTATATAAAACTTTAAGGAAGAATTAATACTAATTCTTCTCAAAATATTTCAAAAAGTTTAAGAAAATAGAATTCTTCCTAACTCAGTCTACAATACAAACATAACCCTAATAACAAAACTAGAAAAGAACACAACAAAATAAGAAAACCATAGCCCAATATACCTGATGAACATAGAAGTAAAAATCCTCAACAAAGTAATAGTAAACCGAATCCAACACACCACATCAAAAAGATAATACAGGCTCAGCGCCTGTGGTTCAACAGGCTAAGGCGCCAGCCATGTACACCTGAGCTGGTGGGTTCGAATCCAGCCTGGGCCCGCCAAACAACAATGACGGCTGCAACCAAAAAATAGCTGGGCCTTGTGGTGGGTGCCTCAGTCCCAGCTACTTGGGAGGCAGAGGCAGGAGACTCGCTTGAGCCCAGGAATTAGAGGTTGCTGTGAGCTGTGATGCTACGGCACTCTATCCAGGGTGAAAGCTTGAGGCTCTGCCTCAAAAAAAAACAAAAAAACAAACAAAAAAACCCCCCAAAAGATAATACATCAGGATCAAATGAGATTTATCCCAGACATGCAAGTTTGGTTCAACATATGGAAATTAATACATATCATACCTTACACCAATAGAATGAATGAAAAAAACATATAATCATTTCAACAGACCCAGAAAAAGGATTTGACTTCATGATAAAATAAAACTCTCAATAACTTAGGTTAGAAGAAAGGTACCACAACATAATAAAGGCTATATATGGCAAACCCACAACAAACATCATATTGAAAGCTTTCAGCTTATTTTAGAACTGGAATAAGACAAGGATGCCTACTCTTATCATTCTTGTTCAACATAGACTGGAGGTCCCAGACAGAGCAATTAGGAAGAGAAAGAAGTAAAGGACATTTAAATTGGAAAGGAGAAAGTTAAATTGTCTCTCTTTACAGATGGCATGATCTTATATTATACATAGAAAAACCTAAAGACTATCAAAAATCTTTTAGAATTAATAAAAAAATTCAATAAAGTTTCAATATGAAAAATCAACATACAAGCAGTTGGTAGCATTTCTTTATTTAAATAACTAACTGAAAAAGAAATCAAGAAAAGAATCCCATTTACAGTAGCTACCAAAACAAAAAAAACATAGGAATAAATTTAACCAAGGAGGTGGAAGCTCTTTATAAGGAAAACTACAAAGCATTGGTAAAAGAAATTGAAGAGGATACAAACAAATGGAAAGAAATCCCATGTTCATTAATCTGAAGAATTAATATTGTTAGAATGACTATACTACCAAAAGAAACATACGTATTTGATACAATCAAATACCTATCAAAATGCCAATGACATTCTCCACCAAAATAGAAAAAGAAGTCCTAAAATAAGGCACAACAGACCCCAAATAGCCAAAGCATTTCTGAGAAAAATGATCAAAGCTGCAAGTATCATATTCTATGAGACCTGAAAATAGACCATAAAGATATAGTGATCAAAACAGCATCATACAGGCATAAAAATAGACACATGTACACGTATACCAATGCAACAGAATAGAGACTCCAGAAATTAATCTACTTATATATGTAGCCAACTGATTTTTGACAAAGGTTCCAAGAACACTCACAGAGGAAAGGATGGTCTATTCAATAAATGGGGCTAAGAAAATTGAATATCTGTATGCAGAAGGATGAACCAGACCATCCACATTTTACCCTATACAAAAATCAACTCAAAATGGATCAAAAACACAAATGTAAGACCTGGAACAATAAAATTACTAGAATAAAATGTAGGTTAAAGAATCTGGAAAAGAGTTTTATGAATAAAATCTCAAAAGCATAGGCAACAAAAGCAAAAATAAATAAATGGGATTATATTGCACTAAAAAGATTCTGCACAACAAAGAAAACAATCAACACAGTGAAAAAACTACAGAATGGGAGAAAATATTTGTAAACTACTCATCTGACAATATATAATGAACTGAAACATTTCAATAGCAAACAACCAAATAATTCAATTAAAGAATGGGCAAATAATTTGAAAAGACAATTCTTAAAGACATACAAATGGCCAAAAATATATGAAAAAAATGTTCACCATCGCTAATTATCAGGTAAATGCAAATCAAAATCATAATGAAGTATCATCTTAATCTAGTTGGGATGGCTATTATAAAGAAGATAAAAAATAGCAAATGCTGGTGAAGATGTGGAGAAAAGGAAACTCTTATACACTGTTGGTAGGAGTGTAAACTACCATAGTCTAGCCACTATGGAGCCTAGTAAGGAGGTGCCACAAAAAAACTACAAATAGAACTGCCCTGTGATCCAGTGATCTCTCTATTGGGCATTTACCAAAAGAAAGGGAATCATATATTGAAGAGATGTCTGCAACCACATGTTTATTGCAGCACTGTTCACAATAGCCAAGATATGAAATTGACCTAGATGTCCGACAGATGAATGGCTAGAGAATGTGGTGTATATACACAATGAAATACAATTCAGCCATAAATAAGAATGAAATCCTGTCATTCGCAGCAACATGAATAGAACCGAAGGACATGATGTTAAGGTAAATGAGCCAGGAACAGAAAGTTAAACACTGCATGTTCTTACTCATGTGTAAAAAAGTTGATCTCATAGAAGTAATAGGTAGGACAGAGGATACTAGAGCATTGGGGGGATAGAGTGAAGGGAGGAGTAGGGAGAGATTTGTTAAAAGACCCCAAATTAGAACTAAATAGGAGGAATAAGTTCTAGCATTCTATACCACTCTGAGTGTAATCAACTTTTTACAAGAAGGAGGAGTTTTAATGTTCTCAACACAAAGAAATGATGAATGTTTGAGATGATGGATATGATCTGATAAAATACATTTTATGTATGAAAACATGACCATGTACCCTATAAATATGTGCCATTACCATGTGTCAATTGAAAAATGAAAAAATATGTCAGGTAATATTTTATTTAGGATTTTAAAAATCTTTATTTTAAATTCTATTGATTGATTGTTCTCCTTTTGTTTTTTAAACCAACCTCTTCTTGTAATAAAGGTGATTATTCTGTTATTTTATATCAGTTTAAGAAATTACCAGCAAGAAAAAAAGTAGAAATAAAATGAAGCCATAACCCTGTTGTTCTGCAGTAGTCATTCTTACCATTTTGGTATATAGCGTTTTTTTCTTCTCACTCTTATTCTCTTTCTCCCCAGAGGTATATTTGTGTGTACATGGTTTTCTTATATATTAGAAATTAAACATGTATATTTCATGTAATATACCTATTAATGTATACTACCTATAATACAACTTACAGAAGTAATTCACAAAATGAGAATGTACTCTTTACTTTGTATTACCTGATTGTAAAATTAAATAATCCATTGTGAACCGCTTTTCATATCACTAAATATAATCTAAATCTTATAACAGGTGCATGACAGTTCATAAGATGTAATATAATTAAATCAAGCAATTATATGTGGATAGGATGTTTCTAATTGATATTAATATATACCACTCTGTAATGCATAGCAAATTAATACTTAGAATACTAAATTAGTTTAAACACTTAAAAGAAATATATTTACAATTTGTTCTACTCTTCCATTTAGTTCTTTTTGTGAAAGTTATCTGAAGGTTACTTTGTTTTTTTTTTTTAATTATTTTTTATTGAGTCATAGCTGTGTACAATAATTCAGTCATGGAGTATAGTGTGCAGGCTTCACATACAATCAGAGATATTTTTATCAACCTGATTGATATAACATTCATGATATTTTCTCATCTACTATGTGAAAACATTTTTGATCTGTATTTAGAAGTTTTCTCCTGACCCTTCAAATATGCACCACAAGTGTGATCTCACCCTTTATCCTCTCTCCCCCCATCCTCCCCCTCAGTCCATTTTGATCACACTGTGAGCCTCTAGAAAACAAGAATAGGCTTGGTTTGCTGGGTCAAAAAAACTATTGATGTTTTTCCATTTCTGGGAAAAATGTGCATAATTCATTTGTGTGTCTGTTTATCAGTTCATATACCTATCTATTGCTAGTAGAAAGAATCATGCAGAAATATTAACAATAGTTATCTCTGGGGTGTGAAATTTTGGATAATTTTTGACTTGTTATACATTTCTATATTTTCCAACTTTTTCCAATGGGCATGAACTATATATTTTTATAATTAGATAGAAATAATAAGAAGTCCACAACAAAAACATGATGGTCAAGAAGCCCAAGTTCTTGATGAATAGACTACTCTGAAGAAAAGATAAATATCAAACAGTGAAGACAGGAAGAAGAGTTGTTGCTGAATTGCTAACCTCTTTAAGCTCTAGATTGGCTCAGAATGAGCAAATTTGTAAACCTCAAGACTTACCTTGGAGCCAGTTTGACAGAGAAAAGCTTGACCTCAAGCCCAGAGCGCAGCAAAGTCTTTGTGCTTAGAAGGGAACAGTGGCATATACACCCCAGAGAAACAAGCAGCTCATTATTCTCTTCCCTGGCAGTCTGTTAAATCTTCTCAGACATTGAACTAAATTCTGCCCTTCCTTTTAGGAGAGCTGGACTTCCATGTCCTCGAACAGTAACTGAAATAACTTATGAATAGAAGCTTGTAGCTCTTCTTATGGTGTGGGCAGCGGAGAGTCACCGCTTGTCTGCCCCTTGTACTCAGGTCAGTTTCTAAACAAAGCAGATTTCTCACTCCACTTGGAATTCAGAGACCAAGGCTTTGCTGGCCAAGGGTCAAGTGCATCATTATTTAACAAGTTCCCTCATCCCTTTATTCTGCAATCATGTACTAAGAAGCAAGTGTTGGATGCTGACTCTGTGCCAGGCACTATGCTAAATGATTCACATACATATTTTATTCACTTTTACAATGATCCTGTGAGGGTCACCACATTATAGGTGAAGATGCCAGAACCAGGATCTCAACCCACCCTGGTACTGACTCCAGAGCTGTGTGCCTCTGCCACCCTGTCCTGCCCTCACTGGGGAGATGCAGGCATGAAGATCCCCGATTCTGCCCTGGGGTTGTGGAATGGCATGAAGAGAGTCAGGTCTGTGAACAGTGAGGGTCATGGCCAGGCACAGGGGAGGGAGTGGTCCTTTGGCACAGGGTGGGGCAGTGGCCTTTGTGCTGGGTCTTATGACAAGTGCAACTGATTGTCAGTGAGGGGAACAGGTGCTTGGGGTGAGGATGTTTTTTTCAGGCCAAAGGAGCAATGTCAGCAGCAGGTTCAAAAGCACAAAGGCTGTAGTCCGTCAGCAAGCGAGGGATGGTAAACTGATTACAGGCTGTTCATACTATGGGATGCTGCTCAGCAAAAAAGAACGGACACACTAATGCCAACATAGGCAGCAAGGACAAGTTTCTGTGACTGTGCCAAGTCAGAGAAGCCATATTCAAAAGCTAAAGTCCTGTATTACTCTGTTTATAGGAAGTTATGATCAGTGGCTGTCTCTGGGGTTGAGGGTGAGAGTGGGGACTGACTGAGAAGGGGCAACAGGGAGCTTTCTCGGTGTGATGACTGTGCTCTGTATTTTGATGGGAGTTGGAATCACAGAAGTTATGCATTTGTACAAACTCATCAAATAGTGCACGTGGTAGGCTGAATAATGGCTCCCCAAGGTCCTGCCCCCAGAACCTGTCAGTACGTTGCTTCACTTGTGAAGGGGACACCGCAGATGTGATTCTAAGGAGAGATTGGTTATCCTGTCTCACCTGGGCAGGCCTGATGTAATCATAGTGCTTAGAAGAAGAAGGCAGATTAGAGTGAGTGGTAGAAAAGTACTGGAGCGAGAGGTTGGCATGATGTGAGGAAGAGGTCACAAGTCAAGGAATGCAAGATGAAGATGAAGAAAGCAAGGAAATGAACTGTCCCTTCTGAGCTGCCAGAAGGAACTTGCCCTGCTGACAACTTGACTTTGGCTCAGCCATACGGATTTTGGACTTCTAAGAGAATAAATCCATGCCATTTTATGCCACTGAGTATGTGGTAATTAGTTACAGCAACAAGGATACTAACATAGTACACCTATGATTTGTGCGTTTCATCGTATGTTAGTTTTACCTCAAAGGAAAAAAGAAAAGAAAACGAATCTGGGATTCCAGTTAATGATATGCTGAAGTATTGTGGTGCAAGTGTACAGATCTCTGCAACTTACACGGAAATGCAAGAAAATGGATAAGGGGATGAATGAATAGATATGTGATAAGCGAGAGGTCGAGGACCTCCACAGGCTGGGCACGGCTTGGGGGGAGGGTTCGGATTTGGCACTGCTTAGTCCAGTGTCCAGGCTTACACTGCACTTGAAGCACCAACCCTCGGGGAGGGGGGCTTCTTTTCCTGGACTGTCCAGAAAAGTTTCAAGAAGTAGCTGGGGTTTATCTAATGGTTTGAAGCCAATAACTGGAGCTCTGAGAAGTGCTGCTGCTTAGAGGCCTCTTGTCGGTTATTGAAGACCTTGAAGGCCAGTCAATGAGATCCTGTTGTGGGGTCTGAGGGCCCTGGGGGGATTTTTAGAATTTTTTTCAGATATTGGGTGCAGACTGAGAGATAAAATGCATGTTGATAATGAGTCTGCCTTTTTCTTATTTCTTTTAGTTTGTCATAATTCATGGCCTTATGGGCTGCTTTTTTTAGTCCCTCTAAAGAGACACTGGACCATGTGGTTATGGAGATGGATCCCAAGAAGGTCAGTTTGATAATTCCAAATGGGGTCTTCCTAGGGGACGGCCCTAGCACCCTCCAGCAGGGTTTGGTCTATCCTCCGTAGATCTTTGGTGTGAACCTGGGCCTGAATGCAGACCTGCTCTCACTCCCCTGAAGTTAGGGTGGAGGTGAGGATGACATAGAAATTATGCAGGTCAGATTAGATGATTGGGTTAGTTGTCTAAATTCTTGAAAGTATTTTGTGGGATCTGTGAACACCGAACTTAGTTTCTGACTTATTTGAGACAGATCTGAGAGAGAAAAGGGGACGTGAACCTTGATGATGCCTTCCATTCCTACAACCTCTTGGAGGGGCTGTAGGAGTTGTGGTCCGGAAGTGGAAAGTCCAAAGGTGTGGCCAGATCTAGTATGAGGTGGGCAAGTTGGGTCTGCTATCTTTTTTCACCCCTGTCTATGTGTGGAAGAAGGCAGGTGGAGGACGGTGGAGAGAGGGAGCTTGGGGTGGAATTCTGCAGGTAGGGAGAAGGTTGAGAATAGGGGGTTGTGGAGGGCCAGAAGGGGGAGGGTTGTCTGTTGGGTCAAAGGAAGACAACGGAGCATCAAGGGGTTCAGGGAGGGCTGGTTTGGCCTGTGAAAGGAAAATTTGAGAGGGTTCACAAGATGTAAGGGATTTCTGATCATTTGCTCAATCTCTGACAGTAATTGTCAAAGTCAGTGATATTAAAAGGTCAAAGGTACCATTTGCAGGCCCTTGTGAGCCATTGTCTAGTTTGTACATAGGCCTAGTGGTATTACAGAAAAAGATGAGGTATTTACGCTTAAGGTCAGGATAAAGGTATAGAGGCTTGAGGTGAGTTAAAAGGTGAAGAAGGGGGAATGGGTGAATGAGCAGTTCCCATATCAGAAACTGGAGGTAGAAAATAGATGAGGTTAAAGTGAGGATGAATAGAGAACTTATGAGGGGGAGGGGGAAGTAGCTGAGGCTGGGGCCAGGGAGGTTACCAGGTGTCCCTGACGGATCTTCGTCCAGCCTGAAAAGAGTGGTCCAGGCCCGGGGGGGGGCTTCCCCATGCACAAGGCACAAGATGGGCGAATCTGACTCGCCAGGGTTAGTCCGTTACTTGGCGCCTGATTTAGGAGGCACGGATTGCTGGAGGTTTTTGGCCCAGAGTGGAGAAAGGGAAGACAAGTTAAAAAAGCTCAGAGAGGGGTTATATACAAATGTTTAAAAGGCCTAGAAATGGAGGAAGAGAGAGAGGAATTGGAGTGGAGTTAAAAAGGCTCAGAAAGGGGTTATAGATGAATGCTCACCTCAAAGGCCTAGAAATGGAGAAAGAGAGAGAGTGGAGTTAAAAGGCTCAGAAAGGGGTTATAGATGAATGCTCATCTCACTATTAATGGATGAATTCTGGGCAGGGGTTGGATGGGTCCCCTGTTTCCATTCATCTCATGGGAATAAGAGTCTGTCTAGTTGGGAGTGGGGCTGAGGGGGAGTATCTTGGCCCTCAAGCGGGATTCTCCTCATCCGGGGTTTTTGGCACCCAGGTTAAATGAGAGGTTAAGGACTAAAATGAGAGATTATTCTGAGATGTGAATGAAAGGAAGTAGCGTCCAGGTTCTGTGAGGGCAATGTGGCTTTTATTTCACTCTGGTGCGGCGGGCTGAGTCTGAAAAAGAAGTCAGCATGTGGGTTAAGGCAGATGGGAACGTAAGAGTTTAAAGGGATTGTCCAATTCATTCCTTTCTGGGTGGGATGGTTCTATTTGAGTGGGTCCCTACATTCGGCCCTATCAATAAGCACCCATAATGTTAATTGTAAAGCTTAGGTATATGGGTATTCCTGCAAACTTTTGCCAATTTTGAAAACTATTGTGGTCAAATGTTGAAAGGCAGAGGCCTGACAGTCAGTGGCATGTTTAGGACTGTGAGAAGTTTTTTTTTTTTTTTTTTTTTTTTTGTAGAGACAGAGTCTCATTTTCTCACCCTTGGTAGAGTGCTGTGGCATCACACAGCTCCCAGCAACCTCTAACTCCTGGGCTTAGGCGATTCTCCTGCCTCAGCCTCCTGAATAGCTGGGACTGCAGGCGCCCACCACAATGCCCAGCTATTTCTTTTCTTTGTTGTTGTTGCAATTTGGTTGCAATTTGGCAGGGGCTGGGTTTGAATCCGCCACCCTCGGTATATGGGGCTGTCGCCCTACCCACTGACACAGGCACTGTCCAGGACTGTGAGAAATTTTACACAGCTGAGATGTCTGTGCTGGGGCAGGAGAAGGTGACATAGCCAGGAAGTGGGGGTATGGAGGAGACATGGAGGGCATTCGGAGGTGGTCATTAGCAGAAATCTTTAACGGGCAGTAAAAGGATAGGATTTGTGTTTTCCACTCTCACTGCACAAGTCATATTCCAGACTGAAGTTTTTGAAAGCTGCTTGTTTGATGTAAAATCAGGTCATTTGAAATGGAGTTAGGAGTTAATTCAGCATTAGTTAGAGAGGGTCCTCCCTTTGTGTCAGCCTCCTCATTGGTAGGTGGGAGCAAAGGCTGAGGGTCTTTAACCAACAGAGAAAGACCTGGTGGACAGGATAGTTCAAAAGAAAAGTGCAGTTAATTCCAGTTTTATATTTAAGGCCTGTCTGTCCTTAGGGGCAAACTATAGGAAGAAAAACCCTGTATAGACTGAGGTGCTTATTCGGGGAATGTTAAGAAAAAGCTCAGAATGAGGAGTTAGAGTGTCTGGATTCAAATCTCAGTTATGACATTTTTTAGCTGTGTCCTGGGACAAGATAGTTTTCTAGTTGTGAAATGGGGATAACACTGGTAAGGGCCTCATAGGGAACCAGGAAGATTATAATAAATGAAATCAGAGTATTCACCATTAAGTACTTGGTATAGAGACTGGCACATAGACAGTGCACAAGAAATGTACCGACTTTTGTCTCCAGGTTCCTTGTGAGCATTTTTAGTTGCCTAGCTTACAGGTACCTGAAAGCTCAACAAAGGCCAAGCAGTACACATTCCTCACAGATTTCTGTGCCTCCCTTGTTATGGGAAATGAGGCCATTGTCTACCCAAATGCTTTAGCCACATTGGGCAGTCCTGCCACAGTGGCTCTTCTCCCCCTCCCAGCCACAGCCCATGCCTAGCTAGTTCTAATTCCTGAGGATTTCCTTCATCTCTCTTCTGCACTGCACTCCCCCTACTATTGTTTTTGTTCAAGCTTTTGTTATCTTTTACCTAAATTCCTGCAGTAGACCCATACTGGCCTTCCTGCTTCCAAACTTGCTGCCTCCAACTGTCTGTCTCTGCAGGACACTTTTCACAATGAGAATCTGGCTACTTATTGCAGTGCCCACGTCCCCCAGGAGTCCCTCGCTGGGATATGCTGACTTGTGTGTACTTCTGTGGTCTGACCTTGCATCAGTCTGAGGAATGCCTAGCTACTTATGCTCCTTCTCAGTCTCTGCACCATCCCTCTGCTGGTACATTCTCACCCCCAACCCTTGCCCCAACCTTTGCCTGGCTGCCGCTGACTCTCTGGATCACTCCTTGCCTGGGCTGTGCTCCCACCTGGCATCAACCTCCATCATAGGCCTTGCCACCCGGTTCATTGACAGACTATGACCTTTGCCTCTCGAGTCTGCATCCTCCCAATCCCCATGGCTGGCACATTATCGAGTCTATGTCTGTAGCATGAATGGATTGATTCCAGGCTCACAGGGTAGTAAAACTGAAGAAAAAGAAAACGCAGTATGTCAGGGTCCTATTGGGAAACAGATGCTTTTCTCAGAAGGGGGAATGAAGAGAGATTAAAGAAGGGTCTGTTTACAAATATGGGCAGGGGCAAGGAAATCACAGGGGGTGAAGAATCACCCACCCTGAGGCCAGCAACAGTAAGAAGCCATTTTCACCCCTAGGATGGTAGAGATTACTAGAAGGGGAGACTTGCAGAGACAAAGCAACTTGACAAGATCAGCAGCCTTCGGCTCAACGCCTGTAGCTCAAACAGCTAGGGTACCATCCACATACACTGGAGCTGGTTCGAATCTAGTCTGGGCCTGCCAAACAACAATGACAGCTACTACTAAAAAATAGCTGGGCTTTGTGGTGGGCACCTGTAGTCCCAGCTACTTGGGAGGTTGAGGCAAGAGAATTGCTTAAGCCCAAGCGTTTGAGGTTGCTGTGAGCTGTGATGCTATGGCACTCTACCCAGGATGACAGCTTGAGACTCTGTTTCAAAAACAAACAAAAAACCCAAAACAAACAGCAGCCTTCATATTCCAAGGGTACATGTCAAATATATTAATAGTAGAGTATAAATGTCTAAACACAACAATTAAATAAGTGAGGTGAATGCTATGTTAACCAGTTTGATGTAAATATTCCAAATGGTATATAAAATCAGCACACTGTACTCCATAAATGCAGTAATGTACATAGCTATGATCTAATAATAATAATAAAAAAAGACAAAGCTATGTCACACTATGGCCTGGCTCAGAAGAAGCAGCCACTTTGATCTTATTCACATGCCAGGGCCACCTGCAGGCTGAATCCAACCCCAGTCTGAATCCAGTGCCTATTAATGACATTTGTAAAGTTCAGCTTGCTAAAGCACAGGGCAGGGGAAGAAGCATGGAAAGTGGGTCTGCAGGGGCAAGGAAAACATCCTGTACACCTATGAATCCTGGTTTCCAGTCCATGGACTGGGTGCTGGCCTCCTGACTGAGCATGGAGGATGAATATTGCACATGTGAGTGAGAACACAGCACCTCTGCTCTCCTGGCTTCACCTGTTCAACCAGAAAAGCAATACTAGCAAGTAAGGAAGTTTGGGTCCACTCTTGCTCAGGCACACCAGAGTCATTGGGACCCTGAGAGACACTCTCTGACTCTGCTTGCCATTCTGTTTGTTCTATGGAGAAACCCCCAGGGTAAGGTGAGTTCTTTTTTGAAACCATAAGAAACCTGGGACTAGGTTCTGTTATAGTAGTCAAACTCAAGAGTCGATTTTAGGTTCTGTTCTCTTATTTTTGTCTTTAGGGCTGGCCACATGCCCTGTTAGGAAGAAGGCTCGTATCAGTTTCTGGGGCAGAACCTCTTCACTTTCCACATCCTCTGAGTACCCAAACTCAATCCAGGCGCTCTGCCTTTTGTTTCCTGCAGAAAACATCAGGCCCAGAATCATGGGCAAGACTAACCTTAAGAAAGAGCATGCAGTCCCAAAGGAATTCTGGGCCACCTGTCATCCAGCAATTCCCTTTCCCAGGTAACAGCCAGACAGTAAAGCCTCACTCTGTTTTGAACAAGCAAATGGAACCAGCCGGAGCCAGCAGTTAGGTGGGGCTGGGTAATGTTTGTTTGAAGCGACCCATTAGCTAGGGTATCCCAGGCAGGGAACAGAAGCCATTGCAGACAAGGGTGCGGGGATTGGCAAACACATCCACATCAGTACCGGCTTGGAGGGGTTTACAATCTGTTACGGAGGTAGGGCGGCTGCAAAGAAAGTAGTGCATTATGAACCAGAGGGGTGCTTCCTTATAGAGGATAGTGCTGCCTGTTTGGGAAATTGTGAAATAAATACATAGGGCCAATCTGTGTGCATCGAGATAGGGTCAGAGTGACCACACAAAACAGTAGTGGCTGTGCGTGAGGCCACGGTGCCCACACGCGCCCTCCCCCATTGGGCACCCGGCAGGGTGGACCTTGTTCTTTCTCCAGCCTGACTGGGAGAGAAGAGGAGTAAAGGGGGGCCCAGGGGCAGCCCCGGGAGGTCCTCGGTCATTGTGGTGACGCTCGGCAGGTGGCTATGCGGGTTGGGCGCACGTCTTGTGACGCTGGCTTCTGCTTTGTTTCGGCTCCGGACCTGAAATTCCCGTCTGCGGTCCTGGGACCTCGGCATTCTACGCCAGCTGCCTTATTGGCAGGCCCAGTAGTTTCCAGGTCGGGTTAAAAGACCACAGGGCATCCGGACATGTCCGCTCAGTAAGCCAGCTGCCATATCCTCGTAGCCAATGGACAAACTGCCTGCCGTTCACTCTCTAACAGCCAATGAAAAGGGAGCCGTGGTCTAGGCTCCCTAAGCCCCGCCTCCCCTCCCTATGAAAGCAAATAGCGCCACCTCGTGTTCTGGTGGCGCAGCTTCGGGGAGTGGGGAAACCCTCCTGATCTTGACAAACATTTAATACAAGTCTGTATGTGCGCAAGCACAATGCCAGGTGCTGCCTTCTACGCTGCAGGGACAGACATGTATCCCCTAGGCTAAGCTCATTAGGGGATGGTACCACTTTTTAAAATTCCTCTTAAATATTACCTGGCCTCCAAACTATGTGCCCCTTTGGGAATTCAGTATGGGAATTCATACTTTGGGAGATGGGTGTGACAAGAATGACCCAATTCATGTGATTGACTCTCACATCCTTTAAGTAATGAAGTCCCTCTTTTAGACTGTAAATAGAGTTTAGGGGGCCTCACTCGTGTACATGGATGCAGACACATCTTAACCAAATCCTCTATTTTTTTTCCCCAATTGCTCTAATTAAGAAATCTGGTGAGCCCGAAACATTTTCCCACAAGTTGGAAACTACACTTAAGAAGGAATCATATGCTGAGCAGCACTTTCATCAAGAAGAAAAGCCAACATCAGGGATTCCAAATTCCAGGTGCCCCTGGAAGGAAGGCTAGTTCCAGAAGTGGTTGAAGCCAGAAAGAGTGAGCGATGCCGTAAAAGAAGCTGAGGCCAGACATTAAGGGCTGAATGAAATGAAGATGTGGGATAAGAGCTAGAAATGTTCATCTCTATATTTTACTGGACTTTGACAGCGAGGTAGTCATTTAGCTCTCTGTCTTAGGTTTGGGTCGTGTCATTTCTGTTTCAAGTCGGTTTATAATCTTTCAATTCCTGCCAATTGAAATATACCACTCCAATGTAATTTTCATGCCTTTTATCCTTAGGCTTTCTCTAAAGGCCTTTGACTTTGACAGAATTGTGAGCTTTTATTTTTCTTTGAAATTATAAAATACAACATATATACAAATGAATGTTAAACATATGAATGTAGTTGTGTCAAGGTTAAATAAAAGATAGAAATGAATTCCTGAAATTAAAATGTTTTATTGGGGTTATTGCAGTTTGGGGCATACACACAGACTGGGTGGTCTTTGGTTTGTCCAAAGAACAAAGAGAAAGTTAGAAGTTTTATAAAAAATAGAAATGTTCCTGGGTGGTGCCTGAAAGGAGTTGGGCACCAGTCCCATATACTGGAGGTGGCAGGTTCAAACCCGGGCCCGGCCAAAAACTGCAAAAAAAAAAAAAAAAAAAAAAAAAAGGGAAATGTTCCATATCACTCTATAAGAAAGTTCATTGGCACTGGTAAGTTTTGGGGTAGTTGGAAAATTCTGACTGGTGCATGACGGAAGTGGGTTGAACACATTTCCTGTGGTTATCAGCTGTCAGATTTCCTAGTAGTTACCATGCCTGCTCAAATCTTTGGCTGATTTTTCTGTTGGGTTACCTGCCTATTATAATAACTGTAAGAATTCTTCCCATTAAACTGCTGGCTTTTGACCATTTTTGACCTACAAAAAATGACAGTTTCATATCCTTCTAGATGTTGGTTCTTTGTTAATTATGTGTTGAAGTGCGTATATTTTATTACATTAAATGGCTTATCCTTTTATTTTCTTCCTTTATTCATTTTTTTGAGAGTCAGAATTTTCTAATTTTAGTGCAAGTGGATTTATCACTTCTTTTCATTGTGGTTGACACTTTTTCTGTCTTGCGTGAGAAATCTGTGTCTTTCAGGCTGAAAGTGACCAGACTGTGTTGGGTTTGGAGCAGTGTCCTCAGGACATTTTGCTCTGGGCCCTGGGTCTCACTGCCTCTAGGATCTCTGTACCTTCAGCCTTGGCTTGTTGAGGGAAGGAGAAGAGGTCGCTCCTGGGCTCCTTCTGTGGTGGCACCCATGTTTCCTAGAAGATCCTTTCCTGCAGATTGTTTCCACATCTTTCTTTCAAGTACAGCAGACCTATGTCTCTCTGGGCCACAGCTGAGGCAGGGCAGGACTGAGCCAGCATCACTGCAGATGCGCAGGCAGTGTGTGCAGCGACGGGCTGACTCCAGCTCAGAACTGGAAAGCCTGTTTTCTGAATTTTGTGTCCTGGAGCTGAAGAGTTGGTGCAACAAGAGGAAAAATCCTACCTGCCCTGTAACTCTGGGGCTTGAGGGCAGTATAACAGCATGATTGTGACTTGTTGGCTCAAGCAGAGTAGATGGCATGGAGTATGTCAGGTGGAGGAGTTGGGAGAGGTCTTGATTTCTTATCCCGTACTCCTCAATGTCACTGAGGGTTGGGGGAGGCAGGGAACCATTCAACCTATTTCTTGTTCTATTTCCAGTACTGAAAGGACCTGTCACATAAGAGGTATTTGTAGATACTTGTTCAATCAACAAATTAACAAATTTCAAAAAATTGTGTTAAAAAATTAAATTTTTTTTTCTATTTTTTCTGAAGAAAACTTTTTTTTTAGCCACTAGGTGGCAAAGTTAATCACTTGTAGATGCCCTGTAAGAGAGAATTCAGATATGGAACTAGGTATTTGCATTTTAAAACCAAACTTGTTGTAATTCTGTTGTTGAACTTGTTAATCATTAAGTTAAACAAATTATCCTAAGAAACACTGGCAGAGTAAAACTAAAAATAAAGACCCTGGGAAATTACTTTTTTTTCTCAAGCTAACGGTGGTGTGATTTTTTTTTTCTTCTAAATCAGTCCTTTTATGGCCAGTATGGATATAAATACTTTCCATTCTCCATTCTTCATTCAAATAAACCAAATGAATGTCAATTCTGTTTGTCCTCTGTTCAGAAGTGGTCTTGTGCTGCCAAAATCTGGCAACTTCCTCTGCCTCTTGCATCTGGAGGATCTGCGTGTGAGGAAATGGCTCCCTTCAGCCAGACACCGAACTCCTCTGCTGCTGACCTTTCAGCCACCCCGGCCACCCTGCCTCCTCCCCACAGCCTTGGAAAGTCCCGAATCTTTCGTTTTTCAGATGTCACGTCAACCTGCCCTTTCATTAGGAAAAAAAAAAAACTTCAAAAGCAATTTGTGTATTTGAAAATATAGCTAAAGCCGCAGGGTTGAGATTCTTGTCTTGATAAGGAGAATATTTATTCACTCCTAGAAATAACTTTGGGATGTTGAGACAGAGACAGGCAAATTAATCCCAACCTTATTTCCTTATCATTATGTTTTTTATTATTGTAAAACTGACCTTTATTCTATGTACAGTTTTGTGAATTTTTAATACATGTATATGAGGCTGGACAATTAAGTTTGTGAACTCATCTTAGAAAAAGTAATACCTCATTGTTGAATATCACTAGTTCACCTTCAAGGTGCTCTCCTTGGGAAGCTCCACACCGACACCAGCCCCTAGTCCATCCTTCCAAGCAATTTTGGAACTCTTTTTCTGGAATGGCCATCAGAGCTGTCATTGTGCAGAGATCTTACAGTTAAGTTCGCAAACTCACCAGATGGCAAAGGAGAGTTATTCGAAGGAGAGTTATTCAGCAAATGAGGTATGTATCACTTTTTCTAGGATAAGTTCTCAAACTTAATTGTCAGATCTTGCAGATTCGTGTAACTAACGCCATGATCAGGAGGAAGCATAGTATTATACCATCACCCCTAGGTCTCCCTGGACTCTACCTTCGTCCCCTTTACCCTCCTCCTTTCCCTAACCCCAGGACACCACGGGTTTGTTTTGTATCACTACAGGTTTTACTTTTTGAGAGTGTCAGGTAAATGGAGTCATGTGATACACAACTTTTTGGGACTGCCCTCTTTCCTTCAGCATAGTGATTCTGAGATTCATGCATGTTGTTGTTGCTTTGGTTTCTTTTTATTGCAAGTAGTAATCTAGTGCGTGAATGTTCCTACAGTTTAATCCCTTCACCCATAGAAGGACATTTGGGCTGTTTCCACTAAATATTCACATACAAGTTTTTTGTGTAAACAGAGCTTTAGTTTTCTAGTGTAAACACCCAGGAGTGTGATCACTGAGTCATACGGCGTAGGCTTAAATTTGGAAGAGGCTGCCAAACTGTTTCCCAGAGTGGCTACACCATTTTGCATTCCTGCCATTGTTCATGTTTTCTATTTTACCTATTCAAATTGATGTGGTATGGGATCATGATTATAATTTGTATTTATCCTGTGCCTAGTGATGTTGAACATTATTTCCCGAACTTATTTGCCATCTATATATTCTCTTTGGTGACGTGTCTATTCCAGTCTTTTGCTCACTTCCAAAACTTGGGTTCTTTCTCTTGAGTCTGGATACAAGTCCTTTGCCAGATACATGGCTTGCAAATATTTTCTCCTAGCACGTGGTTTGTCTTTTCACAAAGTACTTTACAGACCAACAGTTATTAATTTTGATGAAGTCAAATTTACCAACATTTGCCTTTTGTGGACTATGTTTTTAGTGTCATGTCTAAGAACTGTTTTACTAACTTCAGGTCACGACGATGTTTCCCTCTGTTTTCTTCTACAGGTTTTATGGATTCATGTTTGACATTATATCTACTGTATATCATATTGAGGAAGGAAAAATAAATCTTAGACTTCTTAGTGATCCTGAGAAAAGTGATCCTGCAGAAGAATGCCTCCTCTAAAGATAAGAACAGACTTTACACTGAGCTAAAATAACCTTGAAATGCAAAAGAAAAAAAGACTCTGTAACTAAGAACAGGACCCTTGTTTCCAACATCTGTAGCCATAACTATGTAGCTGATATTGAACTAAAGAAAAAAAAAGTATACGAGAGTTTGGAAAAAACTGTACTCGGGACTCAGCATTTCATGCTTTGAGGCACCTGAGTTCTCTCTGGCAATTAAAGGTTCTTTCCTCTATATTGTTGGTGTAAGTGTCTGTCTGTTTTAATTTGTGGTTTTCCTGCAACAATATGTTAATTTCCCCGTATGCTGTGAGAATTAGGTTCAGGTTAATTTTTTTTTTTTTTTGAATCCAGCTGTTTCAATACTGTTAGTTGGAAAGACCGTTCTTTGCTCATTGAATTGCTTTGGTACCTTTATCAAAAGTCTCTTGGTTGTATTTATGTGACTATTTCAGGACTTTTTATCCTGTTCTACTGATTTGTGTATCTTTCCATCAATACCACAATGTCTCCATAGGTGCAGCCTTTTTAGCAATTCCTAAAATATGCAGAATGATTCTTTGAATTTTGTTCTTTTTCTTCAAAATTTAGTGACTGTAGTTCATTTGCTTTTTCATATATGTTTTATAATCAGCTTGTGTACTATGTACATATGTATTTATATTTGCAAAATTTCTGCTGGGATTTTGATTTGAATTGTGCTAAACCTATAGACATATTTGGGGACAATTGACATCTTTACTGTGCTTAATCTTCCAATCAGTAAACACAGTGTATATCCCCATTAGCCAGGTCTTTTTTGATACCTTTCATTAGCATTTTATAGTTTTCAGGGTATAAATCCTGAAATAGTTTTTTTTTTTTTTTTTTTCTTTTATTTTCAGCTGGCTTTTACGTTTCATATTTTCCTTGTTTTTTTTTTTTTTTTTTTCCATTGTCCTTCCTTGTAACGATTTGCGGGTCGTTTGCCTCCCAAGTAGCTGGGATTACAGGCGCTCGCTACAACGCCTGGCAGTCTTCTTTCCTGGTGGTAGAGCCGGGGTCTTTTACTCTGGCTCACTCACGCTTATGCTGGTCTCGAACTCTGTGAGCACTGGAAATCCACCTGCCTTGGCCTCCCACAGCACTGGGACTACAGGCGTGAGACACCACGCCTGGCCCCTGAAATAGTTTTTAGTAAGTAGTTTTTTAGATTTATATCTAAGTATTTCAGTTTTTGGAGCTGTTGTTAATGACATTGTAATTTCAGTTTTCAATTGTACATTGCTAGGGTATTGAAGTACAGTTGATTTTTGAGTGTTGATTTGTGTCTAGTGATCTTGATAAAGTCATTTATTAGCTCTAGGACTTTATGTGTGTGTATGAAAATTCCTTGGGATTTTCTACCTGGGAAATTATTGTCATCCAAAAATAGGGACAGTATTTCTTTTCCCTTTTTAATCTATGTCTTTTGTTTCTTTTTCTTGCCTTACTGTATAGGCTAGCTAGGACTTCCAGCATGATATGGAAAGAAAGTGGTAGGAGGAGGCATCCTTTTCTTGTTCTCCATCTCAGGGCTAAAGCATTCAGTCTTCCACTGTCGGGTATAATGGGATGGTAGGTTTTTGGTAAATGCCTTGTATCAGTTTGAGGAAGTTTCCCTATGTCTATGTCTAGTTACCTGAGAGTTTGACACAAAATCATATATCTATATTGAATTTTGTCAAATTATTTTTCTATATCAATTAATACGGGCTTTCTTCTTTAGACTTTTTTTGAAGGATGTTGGTCTGTAGTTTTCATTTTTTTAAAATGTTTAATGTTGGGCGGCACCTGTGGCTCAGTGGGTAGGGCGCCAGTCCCATATACTGAGGGTGGCAGGTTTGAACCCCACCCCGGCCAAACTGCAACAAAAAATAGCCTGGCGTTGTGGCAGGCGCCTGTAGTCCCAGCTACTCGGGAGGCTGAGGCAAGAGAATTGCCTAAGCCCAGGATTTGGAGGTTGCTGTGAGCTGTGATGCCACAGCAGTCTACAGAGGACCACATAGTGAGACTCTCTCTCTCTCAAAAAAAAAGTTTAATGTTTTTGTCTTTGTTTGAGACAGAGTCTCACTTTGTTGTCCTGGGTAGAGTCCTGTGGTGTCATCTCAGCTCACATTAACTTCAAACTCTTGGACTCAAGTGACCCATTGCCTCAACCTCCCAACTTCTACAGGAGCCTGCCACAATGCTTGCTAGTTTTTTTTAATTTTAGTAGAGAGAGGTCTTGCTCTTACTCAGGCTGGTCTTGAACTCCTGAACTTAGGCTATCCACCTGCCTTAGTCTCCTAGAGTACTAGGATTACAAATGTAAGCCACCATGCCCAGCCATTTTTTTTTTTTTTTAATTTTTTGAGACAGAGTTTCACATCTTACTCTGTCGCTCAGGATAATGTGCTGTGGTGTCAGCCTACCTCACGGCAACCTCAAACTCCCTGGATTCAAGCCATCCTCCTGCTTCAGCCTCCTGAGTAGCTGGGACTCCAGGTGCCTGCCACAATGCACAGGTAATTTTTCTATTTTTTTTTTTTCAGTAGAGATGGAATAAATTACTTGATCAGGCTGTTCTCAAGTTCCTGAGCTCAAGGGATCCTTCTGAGTGCTGTGTTTATAGGTGTGAACCATCACACCCTGCCCCTAGTTTTCATTTTTTGTACTGTCTGATTTTGGTATAAGGGTGATTTTGAGCTCATAAAATAAGTTTGGAAGCTTCTGTGTTTCTCTTCTATTTTCTGGAAGAGACTGTGTAGAATTGGTGTTATTTCTAAGTTGACTATTTGGTAAAATTACCTAGTGAAATCATCCAGGCTAGAAAATTTCTTTTCCAGAAAGTTTTAAATTATGAATTCAATTTCCATGGTAGTCATAAGACCATTCATGTTATTTAATTCAAACTGGTAGTTTGTGGTTTTGGGAAATGAGTTAATTTCATCAAAACAGTTAAATTTCTATTTATAGACTTCATAATATTCCCTTATTATCCTTTTAATGTCTTTGGAGCATGTAGTGATAGCCTCTGTTTCATTCTGGATATTGATAATTTGTGTAGTTTCTCTTATATCTTTGTCACTCTTGCTAGAGGTTTATCAATTTTATTGATCTTTTCAACAAGCCAGTTTTTGGTTTCATTGATTTTTCCCTAATTGTTTTGTTTTCTATTTAATCAGTTTTCCTTCTTTATGATTTCTTTTCTTCTGCCTGCTTTGGATTTATTTTGCTCTTCTTTTGCTAATTTCTGAAGATAAAATTTTAGATCTCAAGAACAAAGAACTTTCTTCTTTTCTCATACAAACATTTAATACTATAAATTTCTTCTTAAGCACTTCTTTAACTGTATTCCACAGATTTTGGCAGGAAGAATTTTAATTTTCATTACGTTTAAATATTTTCTAATTCTTTGAGACTTCTTATTCTATCTACAAATTATTTAGAAGTAGTTGTTTCATTTCCAAGTGTTTGGAAATTTCCCCAGTATCTTTCTGTTATCCATTTCTAGTTTGGTTCTGTTATGGCTTAGATAACATACGTTGTGTGATTTCTATTCTTAGACATTTGTTGATGTGTGTTTTATGGCTCAGGATATGGTGTGTCTTGGTGACTGTTCCGTGAGCTCTTGATAAAGAATGTGCAGTTGGTGGTGGTTCAGCTCTTCTCCACCCATATTAATGCTGTCTACTCACTCTTCCTATTGCTGAAAGAGGAGTGCTGATGCGTCTCCAGCAGTAAACGTGGTTGGTAATTTCTCCTCTCATCTCCATCCATCATCATTCCATGTATTTTGAAGCTCTGTTGTTAGGTATATATTCACTTATAATGATGTCAGTAGATCAACCTTTTTTATCGCCATGTAATGACTCTGTTTAACCCGGGTTATTTTCTTTGCTTTGAAGCCTACCATGGGCAATGTTAATACAGCCACTCCAGTTTTCTTTTCTTTCTTTCTTTCTTTTTTTTTAGAGACAGAGTCTCAGTTTGTCAGTCTCAGTAGAGTGCTGTGGTGTCACAGCTCACAGCAACCTTAGCTTGGGCTTAGGCAATTCTCTTGCTTCAGCTTCCCAAGTATCTGGGACTATAGGCGCCTACCACAATGCCTGGCTATTTTTTTGTTGCAGTTTGGCTCAGGTCGCGTTCGAACCTGCCACCCTTGGTATAAGGGGCTGGCGCCCTACTCACTGAGCCACAGGAGCCACCCTAATTTTCTTTTAACTGGTTTTGCAAGTCTTTTCTCATGCTTTTATATTTAACCTACCTGTGTCATTACATTTAAAGTGAATTTTTAAAGCCTGTGCATGTTGTTAAAGAGCAAGTTTCTTTGTAATTAAAAAAACTATTCTGACATGTTTTCTAATTATGTTTAGACCAGTTATACTTAATATAATTATTGATTTGTTTATATACGTATTTAGCTCTGTATTTTATGATTTTTTTTCTGTTTGATTTCTCCTATTTGTTTTTCAATCCTTGGTTTCTCTTTTCCTGCCTTTGTTCAAGTTACGTGAACATGTTCAGCATTCCATTTTAATTTGTACATTGTATTTTTTTTACTATATCTCTCCATCTAGTTTTTTTTCAGTTGTTGCTCCAGGGTTTACAATAGGCATATTTAACTTTTCATAGTCTACTTGGAATCAATATTTTACCACTGTAAGTAGAGGTAGAAAAACCTTACCAAAATGTAAGTCCTTTCACCATCCCCCATTGTGTTGTGTTTGTCTTATATCTTATAACACATACATTGAACGCCCATTAGACAATGGTTTCTTATTTGTTTTCAACTGTTAAGTACATTGTTAAAGACTCAAGAGGAGAAGTAAATATCCAGATATTTACTGTTATATTCTCTCCCTTCATCCGTAATGAAGCCTATTTTATTGGACACTGATTTCTGGACTGATAGTCCTTTTCTTTCAGCACTAGTCAGTGTTTTGCTACTTCTCATGGTGATGGTTTCTGATGAGAAATCCACCATGAATTGAATAGCTCTGGCTGGATTTATCCACAACATGCCAAACTTCTCTCTCTTTTTTTTTTTTTGAGACAGAGTCTCAAGTTGTCTTCCTGTGTAGAGGGCTGTGGTATCATAGCTTACAGCAACCTCCAACTTTTGGGCTCAAGTGATCCTCCTGCCTTATTTTTTCTATTTTTAGTAGAACCGGGGTCTTGCTTTTGCTCAGCCTGGTCTTGCACTCATGAGCTCGCTTGATCTACCCGCCTTGGCCTCCCAGAGTGCTAGGATTATAGGTGTGAGCCACTGCACCTGGCCCTCATTTTTTTTGAGGTGAAATGTATTAGTTAGAATTATGCCTGTCCGTGAGTGACAGAATATGTAAACTAACCCATGTTTCATTTTCAGATTATTGTCTAAGCAGGTGGCCCAGGATTGGTACGTTACTTATGGGCTGCACTCTTTCTGTCCTCTTGCTCACCAGTAAATGCACTCCATTCTCAAATCACTTTGTGGCTAAGATAGCTTGCTGTAGATCCCTGTTCTGAATGAACGTCACCTTCACTGGTAGTGGTCACTATGGCATGTCTTCATAGTCTGTGTGGGGCATGAGGCTCAGTGGGGCCAGCTGAGTAGCTTGCACCTAGCTGTTCTCTAAGGAGGTGGTCACCAGGAGGCCATTGTATTAGGGTAGATACCTAGGCCAACCACATAGGGGAGCTGGGAGGAGGTGTCCAGCTGGAAACTGTGGTGAGGATGCTTCTAAGATAGGAAAGGCCAATTTATACTCATAATTGGTTTTGAACTTTACCTTAAAATTGAAAACAATGCAAACTAAAAGTTTGTACCCTTTTACTAATTTGA
>CAUYRH010135848.1:0-40592 GCA_963574655.1 Perodicticus potto | reverse complement strand
GAGTCATAGCTGTGTACAATAATTCAGTCAAGGAGTACAGTGTGTGGGCTTCACATACAATTGGAGATATTTTTATCAACCTGATTAATATAACATTCATGATATTTTCTCATTTACTATATAAAACCAATTTTGATCCGTATTTAGAAGTTTTCTCCTGACCCTTCAAATATGCACCACAAGTGTGATCTCACCCTTTATCCTCTCCCCCCCCACCATCTCCCTCCCCTTCCCTCCCTCACCCCTTTCCCCATCTTATTTTGCAATAAGTGGATTGTAGCCTTCGCTTGAAAGATAAAAATTTGCTTCATATTAGGGGTGTATACATTGGATACTTTTTCTTCCATTCTAGAGATACTTTGCTAAGGAGAACATGTTCCAGAGGCAGTCTTTTTAGCAGCTTAAATGTTCTTACAAGACACTAGAGGACTGTTCTTCAGCCTTTTTTATCTCACAACACACTTGAACCTATAGTTGAACTTCCACAGCACACTTAAATTATATTTATCAATGAAAAAAAGACTAAAAAACAGAATATACTTACTATGCTTTGAAATTCTTTCCTCCTTCTTTCTTTTCTTTTCCTTTCCTTCTCTTTTTCTCTTCTCTTCCCTTCCCTTCCCTTTTCTTTCATCTCACTCTGTCACCTTGAGTAAAGTACACAACATCATCACAGCACACAGCAACCTCAAACTCCTGGGTCCAGGTGATCCTCCTTCCTCAGCCCCCTGAGTAGCTGAGACTACAGGCACCCACCACTATGCCTAGCTTGCTTTTTATTTTTAGTAGAGATAGGGTTTCACTTTTGCTCAGGCTGGTCTCCAACTCCTAAGCCCAAGCAATCCACCTGCCTCAGCCTTCCAGAGTGCTAGGCAAGAGATTAATGATCTTTAAAAATTTTCAAGGCATACCTAAGATCCTTCATGGCACAACAGCTGAAAATCGCTACACTAGAGTTTGGGATAATATAGTAAAACTTTCTAGAATTTCCAGTAAAGGGGAAGAATCTTCTTTGGCCCCTATGAAGTGGGGAAAAGAGCAGTCATGCAGTTTTAAGTGGAAGAATCAATTGAATTCTTCCCTCCTTATCTGGGTCATAATGATAGTGGATGTTTGGTACCCTATCCCTTTAGATGTTGGAGAACCACTCTGGACATCACCATGGTGTCCAAATGCCCTGTGAACTTTCTCAGTGGAACTCCAGCCTTATGGGAGGACATTCTTGCAACTAGAGCATTGAAGATTTTGGCTGAAGAGAAGTCTACACTCTTTAAGACTTCCCTTGCACAGAAATAGTGTCAATGATGCCCTGTACAATCATAATAAAGGCCCACAACTGATCCCCTGGGGTTTCTCCAGTCATTGTTCACATTCAGTTTAGGGGTTAGTAATTCCACTCTTTAATGAAGACTTTCTTTCACAAAGTTTAAAATCTGATGCTGATTGCCTCCTATGACCAAATATATCACAGTGGTATTTGATTTTTGTAGCAGATTAGAAACCACTTAAAACAAATAGGACACCAGAAGCTTAATCAGTGTTGGTTTCAGGCCATTGCTTTGCGATTGATTAATTATTGTGTTGAGCTGATAACTGAAAACTGGATTAATTATTTTTAAAATAATTCCTATTTAAGTGTGAGAACAGGAGTTTTAAATATCCTTTCCTGAGGAAGCAGCTCGGGACCTACCAAGCAGGTTGCACTTGGGGGGAAATTGGTTTTGAATTGTATATTTGAGTGTTTACTTTGTTATTAGGATGATTTAAAGTTGAAGTTTTGGAGGATGGCAGTAAATAGAAAGTGTCATTCTTCTCATTTCAAGGAACAGGGTTTAAGGAATTGATTGAATCATCAGTTGGGTTATGAACAGAATTTCAAAGATAGAAATAATTTGCTGACGCCCCTGAGGGGACAGCCCACTGAATGTTCTATTCCGTCTGTTTGACCTCTGGACTCCAGAGTACGGGGATTGCAACACCTCCCACACTTGATTTATGGGAAACAGCTGTCTCCTGCTTGTGCCACAGTGATAAAATGTTTCTCCATCTTAGGGCAAGTCTCATCTCTTGCAGAGGGCTCACATGTTCAAGCAGGTGGGAGAATGAATGGATGCCAACTGAGAACAGGCAGAGAAAGCATAACCAGGAGAGTTGTTTCAGCTTCCAGAAGCTCAGGATTAAATATGAAAAGAAGGAATAATAGGTGCCGATCCCGTGGCCTCCTTGAGTCTAGACTGTGTATCCATGTCACCATTTATCAGATAAGTTTCTTTGTTAGTTTTCTTAGAGCTTATAGGATAGCTCAGTCCATTCCGGTGCAGAAGAAGTAACTCATTCCATTATTTATTTTGAATCAACTGAATTTTATACCCAGTTTCTGATTCTCGTCAGGCAAAGCATTCACTCTTAGCTACTGCACACCGCTCCCTTTTCTTGGGGATGTGCAAGAGTCTGGGATGTGTATGATACCAAGGAGGCACTGGGGATGGGTCAGGTGCTAGTGTCGCCATGGCAACATCCACTTCCAGGTGCCCATGGTTCATCTTAGCTTGGCGGTGCAGTCGGCTCTCTGCCATTTGGAGGAAAGATGATGGTGCTGTAAGGAAGAACTGGGAACCCTGTCATGTAGCATCCTCTACTGAGGGGCCCTGCTGTACAGGCATCTCCTTCTTGGGACCCAAATCTGTCGGTCCCACTCACCAGTCTTCATAACTTCTTATCCCTACCCTGTTATCACCCAAAGCTCTATCACTGTCCTGGTTATCTTTTAGGTCACCTGCCCTAATCTCTCCCATGGGCTTTTGGTCTAAAAAACTTGAACTCAAGACCTGCAAAGCTTGGGAAAGTAAATAAAATGCAACCAAGGCATGTGGCACTGCAGGACAGCATTCTATGAGTTAAAAGATAGTTCATATATAATTAAAGAGAACACTCTGTTGGTCAAATACAGTACTTGATTTAGGCTGTAGCCAAAGAAAAGAGAAACCAAAGAAACAGACAAACGAAACCAAACCCGTTCATTTATTTGTATTGACTTGTGCCAAGGAATAGAAGTGGGGGGAGCGTAGGGGAGGAGGAAGGAACAAGGAAAAAAACTATGTAGAGAAAAAGATAATATTTTAACTAATAATCTTGTTATGTATTCCTGTAAGAGGAAAGTGTGAATTTGCAGGGATCTTCTGACCTGTCAGAAACATTCTTCCCTCCAGCTGAGTGCAATGCAGCCACTTGTCTGAAGAGGGCGCCAGCAGGAGGGGCGGTGTCACAGCCCGGACTTCAATGTCTATGTCACAGTTCTACAAACTGAGCTTCAAAGACCACAGGCCGACTGGTCTCCTGTGCTCACTTGCCCTGAGTGAAATGAGGTTTCTCTCTAATGGAGGACAGGAAACCTATAACTCTTACTGCAAGAAATGACAATAGAGTGATGGTAAAATGTACACAAGACCACGATTCCTATTCTCTCTCTCTCTCATCTGGTATCCCCACTAGCAAATCAATGTTTTATTCAGATAGTATATACTGAAGATAAAATAAACGCTATATTATTTAACTGTAAAAGTTCTCTATGAGCTCTACAACTACAATGGAGAGAGAGTATTTTTACATCTCAAATCACATCAAGTGACTACACTTAAATGCCTACAAGGGTCAGGCCTATAAGGCCAATTAGTTTGTCCACTTGCCAAATAATCCATCCAAATTTTCAGTTGAAATTTCCCACTTTTGGCCAGGTGTGGTGACTCATGCCTGTAATCCTAGCACTCTGGGAGGCTAAGGGGGGTGGATTGCTTGAGCTCAGAAGTTTGAGACCAGCCTAAACAAGAGTGAGACCCCGTCTCTATAAAATTAGAAATATTAGCTGGATGTTGTGGCAGGTATCTGTAGTACCAGCTACTTGGGAAGTTGAGGCAAGAGTATCGCCTGAGCCCAAGAATTTGAAGTTGTTGTGAGCAATGATGATACCAAGGCACTCTACCCAGGGGTGACAGACTAGGATTCTTGTCTCAAAAAAAGAGAAAAGAAAAGAAAAGAAATCTCCCAGTTTTTAAACATTAGCCAAGCAAATTGCATCTTCAGGCTATTTTCTGCCACCCATTTAAACATTCATATTACCCACTTACCCACCAGTGCATCCAAGTATGTACAAAGTAACGGAGGCACAGAAGGAGTTCAGTAGAACATCTGTGGAATCAGTGCATGAGCACAGGCCTGAACATATTTAAAGAATGGGGTGCTTAGTTATTTTTTCTTCAAGTTTTTCCATCAGGAGGGCCACATTTTGTCCTTATACATAATCTCTATGTTGAAAAATCATGAAGAAGATGGTTTTCCTATTCTTTTTTTTTTGCAGTTTTTGGCCAGAGCTGGGTTTGAACCCGTCACCTCAGGCATATGGGGCCAGTGCCCTACTCCTTTGAGCCACAGGTGCCACCCTGGATTTCCTATTCTTAATTAAAAAGAGTGTGTGCGGAACCTTTCCCAAGTAGGGGTGACCAACAATCTTTCAGGTTTGCTGGGATTATCCTGGTTTTAGTATTGAAATTGCTGCATCCCAGGAAACCCTTCCACCCCAGAGAAAGCAGAACAGGTGGTTGCTCCGCTCTCCGTCCTATTTGCTGTGATTTGGAGGTTCTCGGTGCTATTCACAGGGACATCAATGTGGATGCGTAATTGGGATTTTACCTGGTTAAGGCCGCATGAGTCTTTCCTTGCCTCTCTTACAAAAGCCAGCTCGGAAGCTCACCAGGCTTTATGGCATGGCATGGTGGCGATTCTCCCCAACCTGCTTGGCCATGATGCACCCCCATGGGACTGTTTTAACAGGTGTCTTGCCTCCTGCCCAGTGCTGTGAATGATTCCATAATTTAGCTAATGCATTTTAATTATTTAGGTGACATTTTGCGTTGTACACTTTCAGGCAGAAACGTAAATCACCAAGGGGCTCGGTGAAACAGTTTCCTCCTTGTGATGTGTGTAAATATATTACGAGTGGTCAAAACTCAGACCCGAGCCCGAGATAAATTTCCCCCCTCTCCCTTTTAATGTACATTGTGTGTTTTAATATTAATCTCTTCTGTATGCATTTATCAATAATTGAACACTGCACCAATTAATGTGCCAGGCAAATTGCATTTCCCAATTCGTTCATGATGTCTTTCAGTAATGGAGATAATTTTCAACACAGAGTATACGGTTTAAAAATGGATTCAAAAGAACAACTAATAAAGGAAGATTGATCTTTGGGGCAAAAGAGAAACATTTTTGGATAATTTCAAGAAATCTTAGCAGTGCATTCCATCCAAAGCTGTGGATGGTGTAAAGAGAGCCTGTAGAAATGTTCAAGTTTCATGCACATTGCAAAATTTCTCAGGTCTGCAATTGCAAAGGGTGAGGGAAAATGTGCATTCTGTCTGCCTCTTTCTCTCTTCTTCTGTCTCTCTCTCACACACACAAACACGCGTGCACACACACACCCCACACCATCTGGGCGTTTAGTAAGTTCATACATCTAATCTCCATCCTTAGGTTAGGAAGGCTAAACATGCCAGCAAGTCTTTCTGCAGCTTTTCATTTGCTGCTTTGAGTTGGTGGGTTTGGTTCTGCAGTTGATTTGCTGATTTGGCATACAGGCTTCTGCCAGCCCGGCCCCCCGCCCCCTCCCCAGCCCCCCGTACACACCCTGGCGGAGCAGCGAGCCCTGCACAGCCCTGGGCAGCAGCAGCAGCAGCAGCAGCAGCGGCAGCAGCAGCCCGGGCAGGACCGCAGCCCCTGAGCCCGCAGTGACACGGTGGAGTCGGTAGATGGCTGTAGACAAGTGTGCTGAGCCCTGCGGTGTAAAGAGTAATGAGTCTGGGGAGGCCTTGGCCTCACTGGATGCTGCTTTTATCTGAAGTACATTTAAAGAGATAAAGGGGGAGCCGGCTTGCTGCTCATGTGCTTCCCTCTGCGGCTGGAGCTTGACTCTGAGTTAAAACAAAATCTCAGATGTCGCTCTGTGCAGATGCGCTTTGCCTCCAGAAGATGCGTGCCTTCCTGTAAATGCCACCCCTGGGGACGTCCGTGCACCCCCGGCCGCCGCCTGTGTGTGATCACACGTCGCTGTTCTTGTTAAGAGTACCAGTAGCACCAGTTTCTGTTTCCGCCACTGTTGCTGGCTGCCTAAAGTGTCCGGATTTTCTCCTTCAACAGCCACACCAAGAATTTGTTACCTAAGCATCTTTGACAGGAAGGAGAAGACAGGCGAGAGTTAGGAAGGAAAAGGAGCGACAGAGAGAGAGAGAGAAGAGAGAGGGAGGGAGAGAGAGAGAGAAGAGAGAGGGAGGGAGAGAGAGAGAAGAGAGAGCAGGCAGCCCGGAGCAAGTCACATCATACACGATGCAACTGAAGGAATGTTATCCTCATAAACTCCCAAACAAGCATTCCAAACCTGAGTAAGGAAGAGGGACTCTTCCAAAGGACTTAACAGGAAAAGGCAAGATTTTCTACCCACTGGTTTCAGTTTTTCTTCCAGATACTCTTGGTGAAGTAAGGACACTTCTGTTTGCTGCCAGAGCCCTTGATTTCTCTTTCAAGATGATGATGTATTTGTGGGTAGGTAGTTTCTCTCTCTCTCTTTTTCTCTCTCTCTCCTCTCTCTCTCTCTCTTTCTCTCTGATTAATAAATTGACTTTGGGGATAAAGATTGCAACCCAGAGTAATCGCATTCTGTGTCAGGTGATTATGCTCGTGGCAGAATAATCTTGACTACATGTGCTTGCATTTCCAGCGGGAGTTCAGGCAGGACCTGGTTCATTAGCATTGAGCTGCAATTTTATTTCCAGTTGTAAAAAAGGAAACGCACACACGAAATGTGTGGATGTGTGTGACGGGGGGAATGTACGGCTTTCTCTTGTCTTAAAACATTGATGGTGGTGAATTCAAGAAGGAGAAAAGGTCTAGGAAAGCCGGGTTAGGCAGGAAGCAAATTCTCCATCACTTGTGGCAGGGTTTTAGTTCATTACCAAGGATGAACTGTTCTGAGTCGTGGCGGCTTTGTTTTGTTTTTGGTTTTTGTTTTCTCTAACAAGTGACTACTTATTTGTCATGGTAGGGATGAGTGTTGTGGATGAGAGCAGTGTGTTTTATTGGCTTTAAGCAAGAGTGCGTTGGCGTGTGTGTGTACATGAGTGTGTATTTCAAAGATTGGTCCTGAAAAGGGTAGCTTTACATGTACCTGTTTTGGCTTACTGATAAATATTGTATAGTTCTTTTTTTTTTCAGGATATGTCATTAAAATAAAAACAGTGAAGCAACCTACAGTTATGAATTATGATATTTAACTGTCGAAGCAATTAAAACAATAGTGATCTACCACAAATGGCTTAGAAAAATTCCTTGCTGTGTTTTAGGAGACAAATGTGTATCTTAGTGGAGTTTAGCCAACGAAGAACCTGTGTGAATTTATTAGGCCAGTAACCAAAGACTAGTTCTGCGATTTCCTGTTGAAAACCAGTGATCCCCAGTTTTCCAAGGGAGGGAGGCATTTGTGAAGTGAAACATGACTTTTCTTTTTCATCAGCAGCAGCATCATTGCTGTTTTCCGTTGTTCAGCAGACTTGGAAAAACCTCCATTTATTCCCTTTCCTCCAGTCACTCTTGGAGTTCAGCTCAGATCCATGGACCTCCCTTTGCTGTAAAGGAAGAAGGCCTTTGTGTCAAATTCTTTGTTAATCACTGGTTCTTTGACCTCTGCTGGTTTCTGAGTCTGCCTCCCCCCTTAGTGAGACTTGAGAGTTAGACAATCCTCCTCTCTTTTGGACGTTTCCCTTTGTAGTGACTTTAGCTCCATTTCCACCCAGCTTATTTTTACACAATTTAATACAATGAATTCTGGCAGTTGGAGACAGACCTTCTCTATTATTATTTTGTCTTCATTTTAGGGCAAGTTTTCCCTTCCAGCTTGCCTGCCATTGAAGAGGCTATTTGGAAATTTACAATCCCTTGTCGAAATACATAAACTTACCGGAAATAGTTTTACCTATTTATAGTTTTATAGTTTAAAAACATTGAATTCTCCTACCATTTATTGTTGACAATGGGGGTTGAGACGATTAAGATTTGTAAGTGTTTACAGGTGTTGATTTTTAAGCCCTGAAAAGGTAGTCACACAAGATCACCGCCTCAATTATTAAGGGAATAACTATACGAGTTTTTCAGGGAAAGGAGTCAGTGCTGGCTCATATTTTGTGAGTGGATTCTGTTGAATGGTAAACAAATTTCAATTCCTTCAGGCTGCGGTGCGTAACAGTTTCTGGTTACTTCTGAGTTGTCCAGTGGGTATCTTTGATTGTATTCGTGATGAAGTTTGCCAAAGCAGGGGAACAGCCTTGGGTGACAAGGACCCCCTCCCAGGTTTGAAGGGGCAGCCGACCTCCCCCTTAGTAATTAATCTTTGACTTTTAATAGCCATATCCCTCAATTCCTGTTCTCCCCTCTCTGACTGATGCATTCTTGTGCTGCATATTTTTATTAACTGTATTTATCAAATTGAAACATGGTTGCTACCTCCCTGCCCTGTGTTCAAGTATTCCATTTACATCTTTAATTCAGAATTGTTTTCTTTTGGGTTCTGCATTCGAAAAGATGGTAGAGAGTTTAAATTGGAACAGCTGGCTGCATGCTGTTTAAGGAGCTATGAATTAGCAAGCTAACTTAACACTGTGAAGTGTGAGGGTTTTCCCATTCTTTTCTTCTTCCTCCTCCTTTTCAATGCAGTGGTTCTGCTCTGGCTTCCTAGTCTGTAAATAAAGATACTGTAAGGGTGGCTGATCTCTCTGTTTAAGAGCCCATCTCACTTTAGGAAAATGAGCCTCAGCTATGTCGATGTATGAAAATAGTGTTTGCTACTCTCTCATGGATATAAACATGAAAAGGAAGAGACAGGAGATACAGTGAAAGAGAATGCATATCCCGTTCATTCCCGTCATTGATTCTTAACTTTGTTAAGTAGGCTCTTTAGATGCGCCGCTCTGCATTCATAACACGTGGTTTCAGTAAGTGTATTTTTATTAAGATTGAAAACTTTTTTGGGGGGGCAGGTGTGGAGTGGAGGCTGCCTTCTTCTCTATACCCAGTCCGATCAGGGCTATCTTTTGCGGATTAGAAAGGTTCTGGTAAGGACCGTGTGGTCCCCGAGAGCTGGTCCTATTAAATAATGGCAGATGTTTCATGTTGTCGTCATTGAGTGCCCATCTAAAATCTGCATAATATTTTCCCTGAAATGTCTTTAAGAAGTTTTTCCTAGGAAAACTAAAGTTTGTCTTGCTGATTGGACTTCGTTTTCTCCCAGTGAATACAGGACTGTACGGGTAAAAGAAAGTTGAGTTCGCCGGCCCTGTGGGTAACTTCTGCTCAGTTGTGAGTCACCAAACTTGGGTGGAGAGGGGGACGGAAACAGACCTACCTGTGGACTTCCTGGAAAATCGGGGAAGTTTCTTTTACTGAGGACCTACTGTGAGTTGGGCACCAGGCTACAGGGGCCACAGAATCAGAAGGCAAACACCCTCTTGAACAGCTTACAGCTCTGCTGTGGTTATTCATTTCCATCTGCACTAGACTTTCTTTGGTATACAGATGAGCTGTTTCTTCCAGGATTGAGCAGACTCGGTTGTCAATGAACACCCGTTCATCTAATCTAGATATGAGATGCCATTGCCTCCGCCTTTCAAGTCCTGGACAAAGTGATCACCACCTTAAACTCCCCGCAATAGGCTTTCCTTTCCAACGCCATCTGCTTTTCATTTCTCTTCTTTACTCCCTTAAAATAAGGAACCATTTCACTTATATTGTTTCTACTCACATTTTCTCATTTACACTCCAAAGACTCTGCCTCTGTTATTTTTTGCTTGTAGTTAAAATACTGCAATTTATATTTTACTTTTTCTTAATGTTCCTCTCATTTTATATATTAATCTTGCCCTTTTAGAAACTTCATTTTATACATACCTACCTGGAATTAAAAATCAGAGGAGAAAAACAGTAAGCACTGAATTTATGAGTGATGTTGAACAGAGAGAGGGGAGAGAATTATACCAGGAGGCAGCCCCTCTGATTTGACTGATGTAGTTTAGTCACTTACAAAAAGGAATAGGCTGGAACTCTGACTCACGACTATAATCCCAGCACTTTGGCAGGTCGAGGTAGGAGGATTGTTTGAGATCAAGAGTTTGAGACCAGACTGGACAACATAGTGAGACCCTGACTCTACAAAAAATTAAAAAAAATAATAATAGCCAGCCATGGCGGCATGCATTTATAATCTGAGCCACTCCGGAGACTGAGTCTGAGCCAAGAGGATCACTTGAACCCAACAGATGGATGTTACAGTGAGCTATGATCACACCACCACACTCCAGCCTCAGAGGCAGAGCAGAACTCTATCTCTGGGGGGAGGGGCAGGAACAAATATATCTGAATCATTCTTTATACAAGATGCTGAGAGTTCTGCATGTCCTATTTTGCATGACCTTTGGAAGAAACCACTAGCCAGGCTATTGCTGTGAGCAAATTTATGAAGTAGCCAAATTTATTTGTGGTTTGTCCCTCAATTTTTACCCCATCCCATGAATTGGAGGCAACTCCCCTGACTTCTCCATTTTCTTTCCTGAGGACCTAAAGCTTTTCTGGGGTCTGTGCTCTACATTCCAGAGCTTGGTTGTAAACTGAATATAGCTGGCCTGATTTATAGATTCTGTATAGACTAGAGATTATGGATCAATTGTACATACAGATTATAGCTGTTCTATTCCCTAAGGTCATTATGTCCATTTAGATTAAGGACGGAAACAAAGTCTCCTTTTAGTTTGACATTTTCTTTCCTCCTTTATTTCAAACAAACAATCCATGTGCCCTTTGTGGTAAAATTAGTCAATGAGAGGAAAATAAATAGAACCGACTCTTCTAGCACCTGTTGTATATCCAAATGCTAATGTGAGTTTTCTTCTTAAAGATATTTTTGTGTCACATGCACACACACATTTATTTTCTCAATTTTGATTTCACATTGGCTATATGGATTATAAGGCATACCACTGATTTATTAAGAGAGTTTCTGTTTTTATGTGTGTGTGTGCAGAAACGCTATCCCATTAAAAGGCCATATTCATTGTCAAACACATCTTCATCTCAGCTACATTCACATGTGAAGAAGGAAAAACAAAGCCTCAAAACAGGAATATTCTGTTTCAAAAAAATGAGATCACTCTGCTTTAGAACTTACTGTTTTGTAACCTGCTTTTATCACTTAGCATTTTTTGCCATTGAAGATCCTGCTACAGCAGCCTCTGAGCACTGTGTAGATGTTGTGCCAGTGGGTTGGAGATGCCACAACTTTTTAAGCCAATTCTTTATCAGTTGTTTCTGCTATTGCAAATCTTTTGTATAACCCAGCGCAGTGCTAATATATTCACTCGTTGTGTATTTATTCATTCAGTTTTCTGAGCATTTACTAAGCCTTTATTGATCAGGTACTATAGGCCAGTACTGGGCCTTGGGGCAGCTCCGTTAAGGATACACTGAAAGTTACAAAGAACCGAAAATGGAGGCTCGATTGTTAATATTAATCACCTGTTGACTGCAAACGCGTGCATTTGCTAATTCTTTGTTCTCACTTCAGGTGTGTATTCCCCTTTGCCAAATCTAATGCTAGGACATCCTCCTTTTCAGGATGAATCCTGTTTCCACATCAGCACACTGGAGGCCTAAGCGTGGTCTGTGTTATGCAACTTAGTTGACCCATAAGTAGAATGGTTCCTTTTGTGAGAGCTTCTGCTAGAAATTGCTGGTGGTAAGCAAAGGAAAATTTTTGTTGTTGTTGTTGTTGTTTTGGAGCAAGAGATTTCCATTGTTTATCCCCAAAGTTCAGAATTTCTGTGTATTCTATGACTAAATTGCTTTGTAGCAAAATAACCTCTGGTATGAAAAGATGTCTTCTTCTTCCCTCAAAGAATTGTGACTTAGAAGTTTGTTTCTTTGGAGGTGGCAAGTTCATTGAGCATATGGACCCACTAGACTCTGATCACTCCAACGAAGGCATTAATCACACTCACCCCTCGTCTTTCGTGAGTGTAATTTATACTGAGCTCCCCTCTGTTTTCTTTGTATCCCAGGGGACCGATCAGCGTTCTAAACATATTTTGTTCTCTCAAACACTTTAAGCACCACACCTTCCCCCCAAAACAACCCACCTCCTCTCCTGTAGTGTGGACAATGGAGATTCTATGATGTTCCTTAAAGAAAATGTTTAAGCCTTGGGAAAGGGCTCGAATCCCAGCATCTTCAACTCAGAAGTATCTGCTTATCTGGATACCTTTTAATAGAGTAAGGGTAGTCGGCCTTTGTGAGCTCAGACTTTTGGTTGTTTAGAGGGAAACCGGATGGACCAAAAGTTAATGAGTGGGAGCTTGTTTGTGACTTTCTTGTCCCCCCTTGGGCTTAACCACTCATGGTCTCACTCAACTGCAGACTTTCTCTGGTGGAAGGAGTAATATGTTATTTTCTGCTTCATCACCCAGAAGCCATTGATGTAAATTGATCTGTGCTTTTTTCTGTGTGTATTTTTTTAAATTCTGTTTATATGCACATTTCTCTTTGTCTGTATAGTGATTTTGTACTAGAGAGCCCTGTTCATTTTCCTTCCAATCTAGTAATGACCCTAAACTCAAAAATGTTTGTGCTTAAAGATTCTTGCAAACAAACAAAAAAAAGATTCTTGCAAAAAAAATAGCTCAGTTATAGAGGGCCGTGAATACATAGCAATGTGTTCAAGGAAATGAAATTTAAAAAAACTGGCTAGTGCTTTGTCTCGGTAGGAAACTCCAGGCACCGGGTTTGTATTCCTTCCTGATATATGGACTTTGTGTGTGTGCGTGTAAAATCTAATGAATATTAATAAAAAGAATTGGTAGCTGGCTTTACGTTTATGTTTTAAACATACTGGTTAGTCAACTCCAGATGTTCTTTAGCTCCAGAGGATCATAAAAGGCTGACTTAATGTGAAACGTCCGTCCATTCTTCATTTTACATTTTGAGTGGTGTTTCATGTACCTTTAGAAAATTTCTCAAACCTTCAGACAAACCCCTGATCAAACGATGCAGGTTTGAACGACATAAGCAAATTAGTTTCTGTACAAACCTTGTGTCCCCATTCAGAAAGGAACAAATTGAAAAATTGATGTTCAATACCAACAAGATAATTTCGGGAAGCGAAAGAGCATTGTTTTGACAACTGAGGGACATGAAGCTTTTAGGACATGCAGGGAGAGAACTGCACATTGTGTTTCCCATTTATTATTCGAAGACATTTTACGTGAAAAAAAATTAGGAAGGAAAGGTGGGAAGAAGAAGATTTTAAGATGATTTGGAGAAATGTAACACTATTTCAAGCGGTGCTGTGGATTGCACGGACTATGATGGGTTCCTTTGCATTTACTGTCATGCATTTTCCCAATTTTACCTTTTGCCAAATCTTATGCAGTAGGTTATAAACCCCTGGATACCTTGACCTGGGGTCTTCAATATTTCTTTTGCAGTTTTTTTTATTATCAGTTTATTGTTCACCCCAATATCTTACAAGTGGATTGGGTGACTTGTGTGACTGATAGCCTGGAATAAATGCAGAATGTTAAAGATTATTTGTGTGTGTTGAAATTGAGAGAGAGGTTGAGACAGGGAGAAAGAGAATTCCCTCCGCTTGCTGTTAAATAACTTGCTAATGAATAGTACTTGGATCATCCGCTCTCTTTGATCACAAAAAGTTTGCCGGTGTCTCATGCAGAACAGATTTTGCACCTGTAAACGTCCATTGTAAACACTAATGCAAACATCAAAGGTGAAGACCCATTGTAAAATAGCCTTTCACTTTTAAAGTGTGGTCTGCAATGCTGTTATTTGCCCATGTCTTTATGTTTCATCGGTGATTTTAAAAATTTGTTCTAACTAGAATATTTTGTCTTAATAGAACTCATAACGAAGTGAAAATACGATTAAATTTTTATGAGTAATGTGGAGTTGTATGCCCTCATGTATTTGATTGTTTCTTTCCTCATTCCCATAATTACATTGTGAGTTCTTTCACATGGGAAAGTGCCTTGAGTTTGTCTATACTTGGGTGACACGGTACCTATCGGGTGGGAGCTCAGAACGGGTTTATCCATGATGATTGTGTTTGCGAGATCTTGGTGCGTCGACAGACAAGTCGAAATGTGTTTTTTAACCCGTTCACTCACTTGAAATATTTGAGAGATTCTCATGTATCCAATATTGTTTGTGCTAAGTTCTGGTGATACTGGGACATAAGATCCCAGTCTTCATGGAACGTATACAGGTAAAAGAAAACACAAAACAAGTTGTAACAAGTGAGCAAAACTAGTAAAGTGTGTTAGCTAAGAGTGATAGTTGTAGAACTAAGTGTAATTCAGGGAAATATATGGGACCCCATGTCCGAGAAGTGCAAAGATGGTAGATGTTCCAGTCCAGGGAGATGTGAGTAATCAAGGCGTGTCACCGAAACGCTGACTCGGTTTCTCTGGTCCACTTTCCATCGTGTCTCTCCCACAAGGTGAAGAAGGTGTCTACTACTGGCTTCACGCGGACATCTTGCAATTATAGAAGCCCCAGTGGATTGTTCTTATTCACCCAAAAAGTAATGGCTTCCACAAAAATTTCCAAAGCCAATTCAGTTGTACATAGATCGTGTCCACTACCCTGAACCAATCCCTGAAACTTAACATCTAAGCCTGGGGAAAATACTCATTGTTTGAAATCTGGAATTATGCTCAGCTTCAGAGAAACAAGGACTCGGTGCAGGGAAGTGGTGCTTTCCAAGGAAATATTAGAGTCGTTACCAAGAGGAGAAATGAAGGCTGGTGAGGTAAAAACAACAGATGCTTGCTATACAAATAAACAAACGTTATAATGACAGCTTGCAGTGAGGGCTGGGACAGAAACAAAAAGGGTGCTTGGGTAATAGAATAATGAGAGGGGAATTATGAGCAGGGACGTCAGTAGAGACTTGTCCAGGAAGGCATCGTCTCAGCTCTAGGTCACAGTGGTTCTCAACCTTCCTAATTGCCCCCTTGTTACAAACGGAACAAAGGGGTCGTGACCCACAGGTTGAGAACTGCTGTGCTCAGAGGTAGGAGGATGCTTGGGAGAAATGGTGGCAAAAAGAGTGTCCATAAGCAAGCATCCTCCTCCAGGGAGTGGGGGAGCAGGAGGGGAGTGAGCCTTTTTAAAAATATTTTAATTGAGAATTGTTAGAGAATTATACAGTCTCTTTCCTTCTAGGATTCTAAGTACCTCTTCACCTGCTGCGAATAACCAAATTCCACCCAGTCTGCCTTTGCTACCACACGCGGCCTTCAAGCACTCATGTACTTGAAACACGGCACTTCTCTGCTTTCGGATTTAATCCTTCTTTTCAAATACACCCCATCCTCCAACCGCTGGGACCAGCCCTTCAAATATGCCGAGTCAGCAGGTGCTAGTGCATCTTCACCCACAAACTCTGAGGAGAGGGGGAGAGACAGGGAGACCGAAAGAAGAAACTTACGAAGTGTAAAATCTGCTGGAACTCAGAGGTCTCCTGCAGAGTCTGGGGGAAAGCTGCGGGAAATCCTTGAATACATCATAGCACGGCAGTGATTCTGCTTTGTCCAGTAAACTGAGCCCTTCGGGTTGAGGGGCAGAAATACAAAACAGTCTAATAATAGCGCATGTCCTTGAGGATTTCAAGTGTCTTCAAGGGCATTGGACTTAAATGAGCTCAGTGATGGAGTATTTAAGTAAAGAGAGTGTTGTTAATGCGCTAAATTAAAAGGCTAATCAAAGAGGCAAGTGCTATAGATGAGAACAGGAACACAATTAGTCAATGGAAGATGGAGATGAATACGAGAGGGAATTTTTTTCCTCTGTATACATGATAGGTTCACACTTCCCTCGAAGGTGTCACTGTTTTCAACCAATGAAAGGGGCAAAAACGCGTATGCCATTCTTTCATTTGCAAAATTTAACCAAAGGTAGCATACTTTACTTTATGAAAAGGTACACACACATGTAGGCACACAAGTAAACATATAAAATCGATTATAATATCCTGGTAATAACATTCGTCTTGTAAGGATGTAGGACATTATAATGGCTAAAATTATGGGCTTTGCAGTGAGCCACGGCTATATTCAAAATCAGGCCCTTCCACCATTCTTGGCATGAAAGCCTCAGTTTTTCCTTCTTTAAAATGGGAGCAAGATTAGTGTTTGAGGTTGTCATGCAACTGGTGTCGAGCCCACTGCTTACAGCCAGCGGGCTTGTTGGTTGGTTACTTTTTTTCCCAGTTGATTAGTGCTCAAAAGAGATATCACTGTTACAGCCCAATCAGGTTCATTGCCTGCTGTGCAAGGGGAAGGCAATATACTGAGGCAACAGGGTTCACATCAGAGAAAGGGTTTAATATTGTAAGTGCCATATGAGGTGACAGGAAGAATTTCTCAAACCTGTCTCCCCAAGAATTTGAGAAAAAGGGTTGGTAAAGATAGTTTGGCAGGCAGAGGGCTAGGGAATTGGGTCTTCTGATTGGCAGAGGATGAACTCATGGGGTCGGGAAACAGGGACTGTCTTCTCAGGTGGGACATTTTCTAGGTGGGGGTCTCGGGGCTATTAAATCCATTCCCACACTTACCCGCACTATAGTAGGGAAGTCACAATTCTTGTCCGTATCACCATTAAGCAGTAATCAGTTATAGCAGTAAGGAAGGCAGGGAACGATGTCTGGGTCACTTCGGGCTGTGTCTCCACTTTCATAAAAACCGGATTTTGATTACCATTTACATGTTAGGACTCTGCGCTGTTTAGATACAGATAAGTTTCACCACTTGTTAAATAATTGGCAAGTCCACCTGCCTAGCACCTTTCTCAGGAGGATGCTGTGATGATCAAGGCTCATATTACAAACAGGGTACTTTAAATCATCGAGTGCAGCTAGGCTATTTGGTAAGAGTGAGTGATAACCATTCTTACCACTGTTATAATAAAACTAGATACAGACCACATCTTCTGCATATGTGTGGGTCTAGGGTGGGGGTGAGGTGGGCTTAGAGCAGAAGATACCCCTCTATCTGGCCAAAGTAGTAAAAGGTTCAAAAAGCAAGGAGTTTGGAGACAGCCAGGCATGGTGCAAACTTGTTTTGTAGCAGACTCTTTACCATGTGTTCTTTCTTGGGCATTTTATTTAACCCCTCTTTAAAATAGAGATGAAATAATAAAACCCAGTTTTGGTGCCTAGCTTGTACTTTGCACTGAAATGTGAGACTTTATGTTCTTTGTTCCCTATCCTATTACTAAATAAAGCTCTCGGGCAGAGGGACAAAAGAAAAAGAAAGTGGGGGGAAGCTTTAAAAAGGAATCAAGAGAAAAGAAAATTGAAGACAAAGCAGTTTTAAAATTTCTATTTTAAAGGAAAGAATTAACATTGAGGGCCACCATCAGTGTTCTGAAAAATGGGTAGAAAAATGCTGGTGAGAAGTTTCTCTTTTTAAAAGGAACAATGATTCTTTCTATAAATTAAAGTCATTCTTGGACATTATAAAAAATTGGGGTTATGAATAAGAAAAATAATCTCCTCAGCCTATCACTCACTTCTGTTAATATTTTGATATATTCCCACATTAAAAAAATCAGTATATGAATTTAATTAAATATCCTTTCCCCTCCAAAATTGTAATCATATATATTTTCAGATAGCTTATCTCATCAGTGTTTTCTAATATTAGTGGTTTTTGGAAAATAGGAATTTTTAAAGTTTTTTTTTTTTTTTTTGCAGTTTTTGGCCAGAGCTGGGTTTGAACCCACCACCTCCAGCATATGGGGCTAGCGCCCTACTCGTCTGAACCGCAGGCGCTGCCCAAGTTTTTTTTTTTTTTTCAGCATTTGGATATACCATAATTTATTTGCCTATCATTTTACACTAAGTTTTTAATATATTCTGTGATAAATAGTATTGAAGAAACTAATAACTATTTAAAAAATGTTCAATTCAGAACAGAAAAAAAATCAAATGGCCATAAATATAGGACATTGAATTCATCCTCCCCAACATCAAATGAATGCAAACTAAAACAACATGTTTGTCAAATTGAGAAAAATTTGATAAAGGCCAATATACTGAATGCCTATGAATCTAAACCACTAAACATTGTCAGAGATTAGTTTGTAAGTATATAAGTATTATTATTATTATTATTTTTTTTTTTTTTGCAGTTTTTGGCTGGGACTGGGTTTGAACCTGCCACCTCCAGTATATGGAACCAGTGCCCTACTCCTTGAGCCACAGGCGCCACCCACCCATAAGTACTATTTTTAAAGAGAAAGACTTGTACTTTATGGCCCTAGAGAGGATTAGTTCTCAAAGAGATACTCCTTGGTAGAGGAAATAATGTTACATATAATGATGCCTACTTTAAAGTTATTTATGCATGCTAAATATTTTCTCGGGTTTTCATTCAGAAGAGTGTAACAGCTCATGATCTCGGGACACAGTATTTTAATGGAATAAATGAAGCCTCCAGGTGTCTCCCTGGTATTAAGATACTCAGGGCTGTTCAGGCAGATAGTTCTGGGCCTGCACAAGACCCACGTCTGTGGCCAGGAGTTTATTCTTTCTGCACCAGCCTAGCACAGAGAGAAACCAATCCAGTGTCCTCTAGTTTGGATAATTTATGATGTACTATTATGCTTCCTAAGGTGCTATTCACTGAGAAGAAATTTAGGGGAAAAATTAATATGCATGTGTGATTGTGAGAAATCTCTGGATTACATTACAGAATCTCAGTCATAGTAATTACCAATAGTACCAACAGGGCAGCAATTGTGGTGAGTGAGATCAGAGAATTTTAGAAGGAAGAAACAGGCGCATAGAAGGATGTACCCAAGTTTGTCCAACAAGAACACAGAGGGGGAGGAGACCACAATTGAACAGCGATGCGTTTTGAAAAGATCATATGACAGTTGTGAAGACGACAAGGAAAGGTTACTAGTAAGTTATTCAAAGATAATTTTTGTGGGAGTAGGATTTTAAGCCGTGTAGGGTAGGTCGTCGAAGGGTGACTTTTTTTTCTTTTTAATTGTGTTTGTGTGCCATTAAAGGCAAATGCAGGTTCTGCTCGCAAGCCTGTCCTGGCCTGCTTTCCATCCTGATCTTAGAATTTGGCTAATGTTCAGTAATCAATGAGCTAGGGATTTCAACCTTTTCAATTATCAGGCTGTGGCCTGCTTGTCCAGGATTATACATTTGGAGGACTGTTCCAAGGGATTGAGATAGTCCCTTCTCAGCTGAATCACGATCTGTGATCCCTTCACCACGCCTGGCATGGTAGCTAGCCTAGGATGCCATCTACCCAGAGACAAGGGTCCTGTTTTCCTACACAAAGGTTACCTAACCTGCCAATTTTTGCACGCATCCTAGGCTGGCCCTGCCCAGAGAAGGCTGTTTTTTCTAACTAAAAATCAAAGAGAGTGGGCAGAAAAGGTCCTGCCTGTGTCTCTTCAAAAAGAAACACTTGTGCTCAAGATCATTGGATCTTACTTAAGCCACTATTTGTAGGAGCTTTCCTCAAAGAAATTCAAACTGGAGAAGGGAGATGAAAATATATACCTTAATTCTAACTTCGTATGGGAACTGCATTCTCTGTATACCCATAGATAGTGGATTGCGTTGGTCTATAAGTGAAGAGGGATCCGATATTGAGAATAAGTCTTACTGAGAGCCTTAGAATTGCCTGTAGTGAAGTGTTAAATAGTCGCCTTCAAGCATTCACTTTTTTAGATGCCTTCCCAGGATTTAAAGAAAGAATAAAACATGCCAGGATATTTATGAATCATGAGATTTAATAGAGACCAAAGTAGATCTTATTATTAATGTGCTTACTGCTTCATTAAATTCCCCTTAAGGTTTGCGGCATGGATATGGATCATTTGCAATAATAATTATGCAGTGATCGATTGATTGGGTCTGACATTGCACTTGTCACCTTGAAATGCAAAATCCATCTATTTTCAACAGTGTGAACATTTCTCGCTAATCTTGCACACCAGTGTGCGACAGTTTATTTTATGGAGAAAGTACAATTTATAAAGTTTGGAGACTTAACATTAACCTTTTGCTAAAAATGAAGTATCACTTGTCATTTTACAAAGAAATGAAAACTATCCAACCGGCAATTTTTTTGAGATTAGAAAACACAGTCTAATTTCAAAAGAATTTTTCAAACCAAAAATGCACGCATCTCAGCTCAGGGCTACAGGCATGCTGTGAGTTTTGAACTTGAGGAAACCTTTATTTGGAGCATAGATGATAAAACTGAACTTGAGACTAGCCCTGGTTTTGTGTACAGACACACACACACACACACACACACACATACACACACCCACTCATCTATCTATCTGCCATTTACTTATTTCTACATTTAATCCTTAAATTCTATCTCCCCCACCAGATCATTCAAAACTCTGTTTCTGAAGAGTGTAGATGTTTTCCGAGCTGTTTTCCCAAGATGTTACTGAATGTTATTCCATTTAAGAATTTACACATTTCTTTCCAAGTTGCGATTTGTTTTTTAAAGAGGGGATAAAATCCAATGACCTCATTGTTTTGCATTTGTATTGACTTTGATGTCCAGAACTTTTACCATCTTGAGTTTATGATGTGTCCAGTTTCAAGTCAGTATAGCCATGAGTAATGGTTACAGAACTGCTTATTAAGGGCCAGGCATTGTGCCCGGTACTGGAAATGAAGCAGCCAATGGAGCTGGCCTGACCCTTCCCCGCATGAAACCTATATTCCAGCAAGGAAGCAGAAACCTATCTTTGGTCCGCCTTCATTTAGAAAGATTGTATATTAATTGGTCCGAAAAGGTATTTGCAACATATTACTAAGTCTATGATGGATGACTCAAGGCATAGACCAGTGATTTTCAACAGGTGTGCCACAAAAATTCTTAAAGATCATTAATTAAATCATTTTTGAAAAAAGTTCAAAGCACAGTAAGTATATTCTTTTTTCTCTCTCTCTTTTTTGTATCAACATAATTTATGCCAAGGAAGTTTACCTACAAGTTCAAGTGTGCCTTGAGATGAAAAAAATGGAAAAACACTGGTATGTGCATTTAGGATTCCATTTTAAATTTGTTAAAAATAATGATACTTAGCATACATTACATGTTTAACTGGGCCTGACACCTAAAAATGCCATTTATTTGCTCCTTAGAAATTCTTGTAGAAACTTATTAACATTATCCCCTTTATCTGTGTAATGACAATGAAGGCTACAGAGGTCAAAGTCTCCAAAATATATGAGCTGATAAGTGACAGCAGGATTTGAATTCAAAAATGTCAGTCTCCAGGGCCTGTAAACTTAGGCTTTGTAACTGTGGATTTGTAGAAGTCCAGATAGAGAGGTCTATGCCAAAATGCGCACACTGCTTGGTATGGCTGAGTAATTTTTTTAACCTCTCTGTAGTTTATAATTTTTATGTGCATGTGATATTTATGAAATGAAAGCAACTTACAGACATATAAATAATACTGAATATGCTTCATACGAACACATTATCCAGCAAGCAGGGTAGTATCAGTATCTGTGCAGAAAACCTCTACACAGAGGTTTTTTTGGATAACTCCAAACATGTCAGAAATCCCCAGACCTGTGGCTTAGAGTGCCTTGATCTCAAAACCATGAGAAAATACTACAACCTAATGATGTCATTTATAAAAGCTCTTTAGAAGTATAAGAACACACAGACAGGCGTTTCTTTTTTTTCCTGAGCTTTAGTAAGTCATAACTGTGTACATTAATGCATTTATGAGGTACAGTGTGCTGATTTGCTGTACAATGTGGAATGCTTACATCAAACGGATGAACATAACCTTCTCCTTGCTTATTTATTTGTTGTGGTCAGACATTTCTATTCTATTCTTTTTTTCTTTTTTAGAGACAGAGTCTTATTGTCACCCTCGGTAGAGTGCCGTGGCGTCATAGCTCACAGCAACCTCCAGCTCCTGGGCTTAGGCGATTCTCTTGTCTCAGCCTCCTGAGTAGCTGGGACCACAGGCGCCCGCCACAGCGCCCAGCTATTTTTTTGCTGCAGTTTGGCTGGGGCCAAGTTTGAACCTGCCACCCTCGGTATATGGGGCTGGTGCCCTACCCACTGAGCCACAGGCCACACCCTATGCTCTATTCTTAATAGTTTTGAAATGTACCATTGCATTGTGCATGTTAGGTGAGGTCCCACCAAATACTCTCCCTCCTCCCCTCCACCCTCCCCTTTACTCTCTTTCCTTTTCCCTCCTTTCTGGACTATAGTTGTGTTTTATCATTCGTATGAATGTGTAGGTGATGATATGTTGGTTTCATAATAGTACTGAGTACTTTGGATGCTTTTTCTTCCATTCTTGAGCTACTTCACTAGAAGAAGAATGTGTTCCAGGCGTTACTGTTGTTTGGCAGAATTTCTCTTTCAAACATATGAGGAGAATTGCAATCTCCCAAGTGTCTTTTGGTTAAGACAAACTCTGCCCTGTTGTTAATAACAACCAAGAGCAAAAGCTGTAATTTAAATTTCCTCTTGTGTTTTTCACATATAAAATCTAAAATCATATGCTTTACAAAACAATCCTGCATCCCCACAGATGCCAGCATAGTACATTTTAGGAAATAGGTAGGTATCAATAGCTATCTGGACATTAAAGCCAAGATTGATAATAACAAGAACAGCATTCATCTGTGACTGTCTTTGCCAGTGACTGCTCTCTGAAATTGCTAAAGACTATATTAATAACCTCTAAATTCTGCCCCCCAACTCTTGGACAGTATCAAGTATATATCAAAGTCCCATTAGTTAATGAAACTTCTCAGGGGGAGGACCAGTGAGGTGTGAAAATCTGAATTAATCTGGTAGTTTACTCTCTCCCTTAACAGGAGACTGTTACCCTCAGATTACAATAGACTACTATAATTCTGAGACAGAAGGAAATGGAACCTAATTCACAGACAAGGAAAGCAAGAGTTTATAAAAATAAAATAATGTATTCAAGATTCTAGCTTTAAAACCTGTGACTTACCTAAGGCTATGCAAATAACTTGTGTGATAAAGGTGGCACAATAATGTCAATCTTCTACAGTCCAGCTGGGACCTGTTGGTGCCATATGATGACTCTTCAGTGTGGGTATTTAAGCCAGGACACCAAAACGATAAATGTTTTTCACATTGGTTACATGTTCATGGTGAATAGTGTTAAGGACAGTCAAATGAAGAAATCTACTCTTTACTTTCTGCCAACAGTTGACCCTTTGTTTGAGTATTTCTCTGCCATTGTTAAGTTGTGAGTGGTAAGCAAAACCAATGCAAACAGGTTTAGACAAAACAGGCATATAAGTGGACAATTCACTGGTGTATAAAATGGAAACATCCAAGAGGTAGATCTCAGTAAAAACCACAGCCAAATTCAGATAATATTCTCAGAAATCTGTGTGTGTGTGTTTCCTTCTCTCAGCTCTGCTTTCTTTGATGTAGAATTCAGTCACAGGCAAACTTTTCCTCTTGCTGGGCTACAAGCAGCCCCAAGTTTTTGTTCTTCTAACTAAGCACCTCCAGCTGAAAGAGAGCGCCTCTACCCCCAAAGCTTTGATGTGTAAGCAAAAGTCCCAGGACTGCCTTTGATTGGTTCAGTTTAAAGCAGGTGCCCATCCATTGGTCAATCACAATGGTGTAGTAGCAGTAGAGGGTGATTGGCCAGGTCCAGGTCATGTGACTACCCCTGGGGCCAATGCCTCCATCTTCTCCTCGAGCACCACCTGCTCTGAGGATGGAGGAAGTATGGTTCCACTCTGGAGATGCAGGCAAGGAGAGTGGTTGCTGCATGCTCAGTCTTCATCCTTAGTAATGACAGGTCTGAAACTACTCTACTTAGTAGGATTTCTTTTACTACACAAACCTCTGGTATTCAGGGAACTGATAGAAATTTCTAGAATATTTCAAACCCTGTAGTATCCCCTGTTGTATTATTCCTCTGCCCTCCTTGAAGTTCCTCTGCTAGAAATCTACAACAGCAACATGAACTATGGACCATGATACACTCTGAGACCAGCACTGTGTGTGCCCCATTCTGGTGTTTAGTTACCGGGTGTGTGTGTGTACGTGTGTGCATGCCTGTGGTAGAAGCAGCAACGTGAGTTTCCATCTCTGGAAATAACTGTTACCCATCCTGCTCACAGAACGGGTAGCTTTGTCTAATTCTATGGTTAGTTGAGAAGTGGCAAATGCTGGAGTCCGACTAAAAAGTATTTTACAGCACTAAGTTCTTCATTTCACATTTCTGGCTATAAACAAAGAAAAAAAGAACCACCCCTGGTGATGGAAAGGGATGAACTTCAGACTTTGAAATCCCTTTACAGTTCAGTAAGTCACTCATTCCGTGATACTTCTTACCTATGGCTTAAACATTTATGTTTTCTCTCTGCTTGGGGTCTTTTTATTTTCTTTTCTAAATTTGTTTAAAGGTCCAGGAATAATAATTATTATTATTTTGGTTTTTGTGTAGTAATTTAATTTAATAAACAGTGATGGACACGCTATTGTATGTAGGCCACACGTGGTGTACTTGAGATACAAATTTATAAGAGATAATCCCTGCCACGGAGAAGACACCAAATTATCAAGGTAGATTAGTTAGTTGTCTGAGCAGATGCCCTAGAGGTGTCCACTATGAACAGTATGTAATAGATGCACAAGTGAACATAATGGAATATTAATTAATAATCAATTATACTAGTATTTACCGTGCACCAGGACTATTCCTAGCAGTGGGCAGGGAAGAACATGGAGATGGAAAAGACCCTCCAGTCCTGTGGGCAACCGTAGTCCCAGTGAGAGACAGTGGAAAGATAAACTGAATAAATCGGGTGTCATTGTAGCCTGTGGCCACGTCCTGTGGAGAGCACAAATGGATTTGGAGAGGGGGTAACCAGGAAAGGCCTCTATGAGGAAGTGGAATTTAAGGCCACTTTAAAAGTGAGAAGGACCAGCTCTGGGAAAAGCCCAGATGGAAGAACATTCTAGCCAGAGGGAGCGAAAACTGCATGCCTCCTGGGCTGAAAGAGGTGGTTAGGTTCAAAGACAGGGAAATAGCATAAGAATATGGGGACAGGGGCAACGGAGGGGAGAGGAGGGGGCAGGATGGGTGGCGGGAGGGTAATTGGTGGGATCACACCTACGGTGCATCTTAGAAGGGTACAGGTGAAACCTACTAAGTGCAGAATATAAATGTCTTAACACAGTAACTAAGAAAATGCCAGGAAGGCTGTGTTAACCAGTTTGATGAAAATATTTCAGATTGTATATGAAACCAGCACATTATACCCATGATTGCATTAATGGTCACAGCCATGATTTAATAAAAAAAGAAAAGAAAAAAAAGATGGGGAAACACATGCTGAGGCTGAGTGAAGGGGAAGCCTGTCCTTGGGGGGGGTCAAACCCCTTCCAAGGGAGGGCAGACGTACAGTAGGTATTAACTCCAGCGTGTTCTGGAGGTATCTCTAGGTCAAAATGGAAGAGGCAGCTCTCGGGTGAGGGGCTGGACGTCGCTCCAAATTCCTTGATTCTTGTTTTCCTTACTCAGGAGGGCTCCTTCTGTTTTTAAAAACAGCCTTATCGAGGAATGATTAAAAATCCTAAACTATTCATATTTAAAGAGTACACTTTTGACGTCTGTATGTGTCTGTGAAACCTTTGCTCTAATCAAGCTAAAGTTTCCTCCTGTGTCTTTGATATCCGTCCTCGCAGCTCCTGCCCTATCTCCTCCTCCAAGAAAACCACCAATCTGCTCTTTGTCCCCGTACATTAATTTGCTTTTTCTGGAATTTTATATAAATGGAACCATAGAGTAGGTGGGGTTACTTTTTATAGCCACTGGGCCTACACAGAATTCGCATCTTCACATCTTTTCTTCCCCCAGGTCTTTGTGTGTCTGAAAAGGATCTTAAAACCATCGTTGAGTGATAACCCCTTTGTTTTCTGTACAAGAATTCTAGAGCCTGGGTTTGCTTCACTCTGAAAGGCTGAGGGATTTTCTGACTTGAAAAGTGTGCAGTTTGCTTCCTCTCCCTTCTCTCTGTTATTATTTTGGAATACGCAGTAGACCTGAAAAAGGAGAATGACAATGACCCTGGTCATAGGAATTTAAATTAATGCAACAATTTGGCAATATCCATTGCAATTAAAACACTGGGGGGAAGAAACAGAGTGATGAGGAGGGGAGTGGAGGGAAGATGCCGTTTAATCATTCTGATCCCAGAAAAGATGTGTGGATGGCCAGATTTCAACTAATTAGAATAAAATAAACTTCACTAAAATGATACTTGACATAATTTAGTCTCTGATGGTTCAGAACAGCCTCGGGGTCATCCAGAGCCTCAACTGTGGAATCAGAGGCGCTAGGAGGGGGGATTCATAGAGAACTGGTGTTCAGAGAGCTCCCACATGTAACACTCACAGTTTCCCCTATTAACAGCAAAGAGCTTCTTTCTATTCTGTTTCAGTACAATTGGTTATTTGCTTGCACCCTGAAGGCTTGTGTAATATATGCTTTCAGGTATTAAACTGACACAGAGGCCAGGTATATCATTTATTCGTCCATTTGTTTATCCAGTCAATATTTATTAAGCATTTATTATCTCCAAGATATGCTTCTTGGTAGGGTGTATGTGTTGGTGCACGGGGTGATTTGTGTCTGTGTGTCAAACGTGCAAATCGACCCTGAGCATAGGAATTTAACTATTTCAAGCAACCCCACCTTTAATAAGGTTACCCCATATTAAAAGTAACCCCACCTAGTCTATGATTCCATTTATATAAAATTCTAATATATGCTCATTCTAATAATCATTTAATTATTGCAATGCACGTGGCAATTATTTGGCCATGTCCACTGTAATTAAAAGTGTCTGTAGTTTTTGATCTTCCTGTTACACTCGTAGAAATCCATTTAGAGATATACTCACCCCTGGGCAAAGATACAGGTGTAACGAGGTTTACCCCTGGGCAAAGATACAGGTGTAACGAAGCTGCATTTGTTGTACCTATATGCCCATCAAGGAAGGACTGGTGAAACAAGACATGATGCAGGTTTTTGGCTGAATACTCCACACCCATGAAAAGGATGAGGTGGATTTGTCTGTGCTGACATTGAAGAAACTCTCAGCCATACAGACCGTATTGTGATAAGCTTCCATTTGTCAGACGGCTGGGTAAGGGGACAGGTGAACACTCAGTGTAAGGAAATAACAAGACACAGTTATCTTTCAAAAACTTGATGCTGCACAGAGGAACTAGGACTAGCAAGGGGGGACCTCTCTGGATTATTTTAAATATATCCAAGGTGAACGAATTGTATTTTAGTTTCGTAAAACTAATCAGAAGGAGATGCATAAGTAAAACAAGTAAGAAAAGGCTATAAATAGATTTTCTCACATTTTGCTTGGGACGTCTTGGAGTTATTTGATGCAAAAGGTGTGTTTTGGGTTGCTGTTCTGTCTCCTTTTCCCATTTACCATGCCCTGAGACAAAGCTGGAGTAAAGGGGCAAATTCCTGCAACCAGATCTTCTCATCAGGTTTGTCTGCTGCCAATGAAATTAATGATTGACCACTGCCTGTCAGAGCCCTAAGAGAATGCAGAGCCCTCAAGGAAGGTGAGGCTACCAGGTAGATATCCTGGAGCCCTCGGGCCACTGGGAGTGAGCACCTGTGAGTCAAGTGTGTGCAAGTGACTCATATAAGGGGGGGGTCTCTGTGGTTGGAAGCAGAACCAACGCAGAGATCACAAGCCCTGTCTTAGGGGAAAGGACTGTAAGAATAAAGATAGCCACATAGGGACAGAGTGTCCTTCTCTATTTAATAACACCAGTATCATTACTGGGTCCTGAGGTGGACGAAAGGAGAGAGATGGGCCCTGTGGATAGTTTCACTCGCTCGTTTGACAGAAGGAGACTTGGCACCTTCTTTGACACAGGTGTTCTGTTCTGAGGGAGACGAGATGGGGCCGAGTCGCTGCCTTCACTGGACTTTTAAGCTCACGCCAGTGAGAGAGCCCAGCGTCGAATAATCTCACAGAGGAATACAAAATTATGAACTGTGACGGGATTATTAAGGTAACTTGAAAGATGAAACAAATGGCTCTAATCATTCCACAGGGCAGAGTTCTCATTCATCTATTTAATTAGAAACCTGCCAATATCAGTCATTAAGAATCGCGTCCCCTATCTTACAGCTGAGAAATTGAGGGAGCCAGAGATGAAACTGCCTACCCAGGACAGCAAGAATATGGATGGGGCAAGAGATTATCACAGACCTAGGGATTAAGAAGGGCCAGAGCACCCTTCATTACTTATTTTAGCTATAAAATCCAAGACCTTCAGGAGCACAGGCAAGTAATAGCAAGAGGGTATCTTTAGAGGCAAAGATCAGTACAATTAGCCGGGCACAGGGCTCATGCCTGTAATCCTAGCACTCTAGGAGGTTGAGGTGGGTGGATTGCCTGAGCTCAGGAGTTCAAGACCAGCCTGAGCAACAGCAAGACCCCCCACAATCTCTACTAAAATTAGGAAAACTAGCCTGGCATTCTAGCGGGCACCTATAGTCTGAGCTACTTGGGAGGCTGAGGCAGGAGAATTACTTGAGCCCAGGAGTTTGAGGTTGCTGTGAGCTGTGACGCTACGGCACTCTACCCAGGGCAAGAGAGTAAGACTCTGTCTCAAAAAAAGAAAAAAATAATAAATATAATTGTTTTGGTGATACTTAGAGTATTAATTTGAGACAGAGTTAAATGAGGTTTAAATGAGGTAGGATCCAACAAAAATAGAGTCTGGCCTTCCTACCCTAAAAAGATTTTTGATCATAAAATATTTTGATATTATAATTGTTCATATCATATAATTTCTCCCATAATGGGAAGTGATCACATCATAAAAAATATCAGCAACCTAGAACTGAAATACCTGTCCCTATTACAGTACTCAAAGCAGTAATAGGTGGTTTAAAAATGTGTGTTTCTTGTCTAGGGGTACCCGTGATATAAAATTAAGATTTTTTAATTTTTGGTCCAAGAAGAACATCAGGTATCCATGTACTCACCAAAACTGGCTATTGTGCAATATTTCTGGGGAAAATTCCTCATTCTTTTCTTATTCTTTTAGAAGGGCATAGTGAAAAAAAAAAGTGAAGGGAAACTACTCTTCTTTAAAAAGCTTGAGGAACTGTGATTCCCTGTCTTGAGACATTTGGCAAATCTCATTTTCCTACAGATGTTTTTGGACATAAATTGATGATTTCAAGAAGCACGTAGAATATTCTGCAATTCTCAGTGTTAAAGAGTTCAATGTGATCAGATGGGGCTTTGTCAAATTGAAGCATTTGAATTAACTTACACTGTAAAAGTGAAAGTGTAAAGCTTTGCTTTTCTTCCAAGCTAATCAATGAAGATTAATATTCTATGGGAACCTGATTTTGCAGATGGGGCTGAGCTGCACTGTTTTCCCTACCATTTTTTCCTCATAGTAAATAAATCATTTTTATTATACTGTATGAATTTACTTAGCTCTTTTAATAGCCTTTGTAAGAATAATGCTTCCTTTGATTATATTACATTTTTAAATGTGTGCAGCATGTAATACAATTCTGCTGTTGGGGGGAGGGCTGGTGAGCAACACAGGAGCTGCTGAATATATCAGCTTTATCAGCTTATCCTCTGTGTTTTAAACCAGATGAAGCAATGTCTGGGCATCCTGGGAGTCTTACGAGTAAATTACTAAGTATTTGCTTGGATTAAAATGGTTCATACCTGTGCCTTGTATAAAACTTTTCTACTGGGGGAGATTAGATTAGTCTGAAAGGATTTGGTATTTATAAAACTATTCTAGTTGTTATTTTTTACCTTTTTTTTAATCTTCAAGGTGCTGGCCAATTTATTTGATTTTTTCCCCCCCAAAGGAGAGAAAAAACTTTTTAATTCCAGGGCAAACATCCACATGTATAAATTGATCAGCCGAATTGAAAAGCTGCTGACGGGTTGATTTAGCAGTTTCTGCAAGTGGTCTCATTCACAATTGATAAACTGACTCCTCACCCTGAATTCCGAGAGTCTTAACCCTTGAAGGACAGCTATGGTTCGGCCTATACACATTATTCTTTTTGTTACACAAGAAAAGGAAAGTGGGGGAGAGAGAGAGAATATGAATGATTTCATTAGAGATAAACATATCCTATGATCTTATGCATTAGACCAAGTCTTGAATTATTAAAATTCTGATAAAAAGAAATCAGAATCACCTAAACGTTGTCTTTATATGCCACTCACCTTGTATATGGTCAATAAACTAATCCTTTTAACATATACGGTCCATCAAGTCAGAAGCATGAATGGCTCCAGTTCAGAAACTTGAATAGCTCCACACTGCTTATGGAATTCTAAAAAATGCTTGATATAAAATTTTAAGGTGTTCTTAAATCTAGCCCAATATATGTTGTTCGTTAGTGAATTTGTGTGTGCACGCATATGTGCATCAAAGGTAAAAACTCAGGGGACCTGGTTTCAGAAGACCCAGGTTTAAGCTCAATACCTACAATTAGTTGTTTGAGAAAAGGCAAATCGCCCATCTTTCCTGGTGCTGTCTGTTATTACTTGGGTAGCAGGAATAATATTAGTAATGATATCAGTAATGGTGAAGATTGTAATACAACACTACTTCACTGATTTAACTGAGGTTTTCTGGGCAGAATCAAAGCAGAAAGCTTATCTGTAAGTGTCTGTACCCTCCATGGGCTCTAACCAGCGTTGTTAATCGTCATTACACGAATACGTGAGTTAAACTACATTATTCTGACTTGAGGCTGTGAGAGCTGGCAAAATGGATACGTGTGGAACCACAGCCAATTCAAATTGAGCTCTCTATAAAAACATACCATTTTCATCAACTAAAATAAATAAATAGATAGATAAATCAAAGTCTCTAAGGAGACTGGGAGCTCAGATATCCTGTGAGTTTGATTAGAATGGAGATCCAAGACTCGGCGCCCGTAGCATAGTGGTTACGGCGCCAGCCACATACACTGAGGCTGGCGGGTTCCAACCCAGCCTGGGCCAGCTAAACAACAATGACAACCACAACAAAAAAAGTAGCTGGGCATTGTGGCGGGTGCCTGTATTCCCAGCTACTGGGAGGCAGAGGCAGGAGAATCGTTTAAGCCCAGGAGCTGGAGTTTGCTGTGAGCTGTGACGCAAAAGCACTCTACAGAGGGCAACAGAGTGAGACTCTGTCTCACAAAAAAAAAAAAATGGGGGGAGGATGGGTGGAGGGAGCGTAATTGGTGGGACCACACCTACAGTGCATCTTAGAAGGGTACAGGTGAAACTTACTGAATGCAAAATATAAAGGTCTTAACACAGTAACTAAGAAAATTTCATGAAGGCTATGTTAACCAGTTTGATGAAAATATTTCAGATTGTATATGAAACCAGCATATTATACCCTACGATTGCATAAATGTACACAGCTATGATTTAGTTAAAAAAACAAAAATGGAAATCCAAATGTAAAACTTCCTGTAGTTTCCTACATTTTTTTGTTTACTTCGGAGGGTTATTTTATCATACAGTTAAGTCAGTCTGTTGTGATGTATTTGAGTAGTAAAGATGCTTCCAAAGCAAAAGGTTAAAGTTTCTGTTTGCTCCTTCACCTACCTTTCTCCTCTTCTTGAAAATATAGCCCAGGTTCCTTTCTGTCTAGTTGTGTGTTGGGTTGGATCATATTCCATTTCTGATTTGGCCACACAGACCCATGAACACAGCAGTATTTTGTCCTCCAAAATCATAGACATTCACGTTATTTATGTATCATGTACGCTATTTTAGCAGAGAGCACCATGCTATAATATATGCATATAAATAAATATATATAAATATATAAATAAATATATAAAAATATATCACAATGGAATCTTCTGACTGAATGTCTGCATCCTTCCGCTCAAGAAACCTATTGTGGAATCTTTGCATGTCAACAAGAACCTTTTGTCTCTTTTAAGGCTGCACGCTCTCCTGTGTTACAGATGCGCCCTCGTTTATTTTCACACTTACTCCCTTATTGAAGGGTGTTATGGATTCTCTCCACCCCACCCACATCACAATTACGAGTGTCGGCCCTCTCAGTTCGCGCAACTCTGTGTGCATTCATGATATTACTTTTTTAGGATAGGTGTATATTCCTAGTAGAGGAAGCCTTGAGATTTTATTTTTTTAATTCTTAAATCACTTGTGTCTTTGGGATGGGGAACACAAGGTAAATTTGTAATTATATAATGATGGGTATGCAATGTGCTTTATGAGCAAACAGCTCTCTCCTAAAATTTGGCAAAATTTTCTCTCACTTCAGACTTGGGCCACTGCAATGAAAAAAAAAAAAAAAGGAACCCCCTTCGTTTTAACCACCAAATTGGACTTAAGAGATAAGTTACTTCTCAGAGGCCCATCATTCTCTATGTGGAGTTCTAAGAGTTCGAAATACAAACTGTTAAGGGAAAATGATTGTGTGATTCCACCAATTGCCCTCCCTCCACCCCCCGACCAAAATATTTCAGATTGTATATGAAGTCAGCACATTGTGCCCCATGATTGCACTACTGTACACAATATGATTTAATAAAATTATATTTTAAAAAAATGATTGTATGTGTGTGTCTGAGTGTGCACACATTTTAGAGATTTTCTGTCTGAGCCCGAATGAAACAGTATGACTATGTGGGGGAGCTGCCATTTTGCTAGGGAGGGTCAAGGTCACGTATCTAACAGTTCTAAATTTCTACCTCTGGGAGGGAAGTATAGGCTCACCGTACCCTTCAATAAAAGCACAGAAATGGACAGTGGGGTTCGCATCAAAGCGTGAGTGAGTGCTATTCATTTTAAGGAGCACTCAAGCACTGTGAAAATTAGCGCTGGGACATGGTTCCAAATGAAAGGGACGCCATGAGCCTAATGAGAACTAGAATACCGTCTATTTATCTCCTCCAGCCCACGATCTTTCTCTTCTGTCATACGCATGGTGCTGAAATGCCTTCTTCAGGGCACGGTCCATTCAAAGCTGAGATGGGCCTTGCACTTTTGTCTCCTGCCCTGCTGGAAATGAGAGTACCTGCTGTTTCTTCTTCTTATTATTTCTTTCTGCTTTTTCTCTTCTTTTTCTTCTTTCTTTCTGCTTTCTTCTCTTCTCTTTCTTCTTTCTTCTTTCCACTCTGTAGCTGTATATAATGCCCAGCTACCTGCCTGGCAACTATGTTATTTCTGTTTGTGCACCATCTCTGCCTTTATTTTCTTCTTACCATCTTTACTTTTAGGTCTGATAACTATTGTGATTTTCATAAAGCCAAATAGTAAAGAACTGAGGAGTACATGTTATATGTCAGTGGTTCGTTTTCAGGAAAACTAAAATTTGGAAAATTGCTTCAGTAAGGTAGGGTTCGTCAGCTCTGAGGCTGCTGCTGTTAGGAGCTGAAAAAGTGACTTGAGGTTGAAAATAGGGTAAAATCATAAACATTGGCCACGTAGAGAATGTGTCCTCAGCTTCTTCATCCCGTTGAGTTTGTGTTTGAAGAGTATGCCAAAGAATTGGTTTAAAATTGCGTGTTATATAATATTCTTCAACTAAGTTTCTGAAAGCTATGTTTATTTTAACATTTAGTGTCATGACTTGTGTGAAGAAAACGGACATATTTCCTTTTCATTACTGATGAGAAAGGTCCTGGGTGAGCGGAGAACACTGTTAATGAATCTTAACAATGGCCTCCAATCAATATTTTGGGGTCTTTGCTAGGTGCCAGACGTGTTGACAGATTTTAGATATGTGCCAGTAAATAGGATGCGCAAAATCCTGCCTTTATGGAGCTTATATTCTATTGGACGATAGAAGCTAATACTATTGTCTTATTTACCAATTGCTGCATAGTTATCATCTCATAGTTGCTATGAGCCAGGGATGTGTTTTGGTCAGTGTAGTCTGGGGTGAAAATCAAGTCAAGGATCTCATTGGGGAGGGTACACGGCTGAGCTCTCTCGCCTGGCCAGCCTGAGAAGCTGAGCCACCCAGTCTCTATACAGGAATCTCTCCAGAAAGCTGTGTCGGGACAGGGGACACAGTTCCTCTAGAGCAGTGCTTCCTAACCTTCCTAATACTGTGATGTATTTTCATTGTTACAAAGGGGTTGCAACCCATTGCTTGAGAGTGAACAATTCAAAAGAGAGTGAGTGAGGACCCCCACTAGGGAAACCCCAATCATTTTGTTATCTAGGGAAGGGAGCTATCCAAGGATGGGGGTTATTGGGGACCATCATACAGGCTTCCAGCTACATACATTCATATTAAGTGCCTACCCTGGGAAGTGCAGAGAAAGGCATAAAACAACAATGATGGCAGTAATAGCCAATGCCATTTATTTATTTATCTATTTATTTAATTATTTTATTTGTATTTATTTTTTTTTTTTAGAGAAAGGGTCTCACTATGTTGCCCAGGCTGGAGTGCAGTGGTGCAATATACTCCATTGAAGCCTCAACCTCCTCGGCTCAAGTAATCTTCCCACCTCCGCCTCCCAAGTAGAACTACAGGCACATGCAACCCTGCCTGACCCATTCGTTTATATTTTGTAGAGATAGGGTCTTGCTGCATTGCCCAGGCTAACATTAAACTTGTCAACTGAAGAATAATGCAATCCATAAACTTGGAAGGGAGAGCCTTATTGCTTTTCTTTTCTTTCTTTTCTTTTCTTTTGTTTTTCTTTCTTTTCTTTTCTTTTCTCTTCCTCCCCTTCCCTCCTCTTTCCTCCCTTCTCCTCCCCTCTCCTCTCTTTTTTCTTTCTTCTTCTTCTTTATTTATTTTTTTTTGTTTTTGGGGCAGAGTCTCACTCTGTTGCCCTGGGTAGAGTGCCGTGGCGTCACAGCTCACCGTAACCTCAAACTCGTAGGCTCAAGCAGTCCTTTTGCCTCAGCCTCCTGAGTAACTGGGACTACAGGCGCCCACCACAGTGGCTACTCAGACTGGTCTCGAACTCAAACAGTCCACCGGCCTCAGCCTCCCAGAGTGCTAGGACTACAGGTGTGGGCCACCGTGCCCCGCCAGGAGATCTCATTGTCTGATGGAGGGTTGCAGCCCGTAGGTGGCCGTTCTGATAGGCTGGGAAGCGAAGATTCTGATGAGAAGCTGGAAACACACACCGCTAGGGAACGGTGTGGGAACAGGAGTCTATGCTGAGCTGGGTGGCCGAGTATACGTACTTCATAAGCTATAGGAGGAGCCAAAAGTATTTTTGAAATGAGAAATATGAATATGCATAAGTGAGCTTCCTGCCCCCTCCTGGGGTCCATGTTCAGAGAACGGCACCTTTCCTCCGTGTGAACCGAGATCGGAGATTTCAGTGCTCTGAGTGTCTGACGGTGAAGCAGGAGGAGCCCGGAACTCTTACTGTGCTTCCTTCGTGGACCGGTTAGAGCCCCTCGTTTGTTGGGGCTCCCTTCTCAGGAAAGATTGCTGGTTAGCTGTGCTGAAACCACACAGCAGGAACGGGCGGCGCCTGTGGCTCAAGGACTAGGGCGCCAGCCCCATATGCCGGAGGTGGCGGGTTCAAACCCAGCCCCGGCCAAAAACTGCTGAAACCACACCGCAGGAAGAGTGGACCACAAGGTTGGTTTCTGTTTAGCTGTCAGGGAAGAAAGCCGGATGGAGGTGAGTGAGGAAGGGGCGGGACCGGTGTGTCTGACCTCCCAGGCCTGCTTGGCTGGGAACTCAGTTCTAAGATGTCTCGGGTGTCCCCTGTGGCTGAGCGAGGGGTTCTGTTCAGTCGTGGATGGAGAAAGATTAGGATTTTATTTGAGTACCAAACTCCTGGATTCAAGAGATCTTCCCTTCCTTGGCCTCCCAAGCAATTATTGAGGACTTAATATTGTGACAGCTTTGTATGAAGTATAAGGATATAAAAGTTCACATATCAAGCCACCACTTCTTTTCTTCTTTTCTTTTTTCTTTTTTCTTTTCTTCCACTGAGCATCTGACACTGTCCTGGGTGGTCCCCGTGTGGCTTCCTATTTAATCCTCACAATACCCGTCTCTCTGTGGGTACTGCTGTTGGTCCATTTTACAGACAAGGAAACTGAGGCACAGACAGCAATGGTTTTGAACCAATCAAGCCCTTTCTGTCCCAGCCATTCTATCTGCCTCTGAAAGCCTCTGAGATAAGAGAAAACTGCCTCCATGAGCAGATCATCCAAAGGGCTTGGAGGCAACGGTATTGCATTTCGTGGGCACAGTTCCCCGTGGGGGTAGCAATATTACAGTCACATGCACCAACATCTCCGCTCTTCTCGGCCTCTCCTCGCAAGCCAATTTGTTAACAAGAGGCCTCACTTCCCAAGTAAATGTAGAGTCAGTAGACAGTCAAGGCCTGGATTTATGGCTGCTCTCACTGTATATTTCCATTCAATGATTCCATTAAAACTTAAAATGGAACCTTTTGGAATAGAGTAAAAGAAAACCCACAGGACCAGTGAGGGACTGTGGGTGTTGGAAAATGCAATTCATGTGATTTGGGGGGAATGCCCAGGACACCATCATCGGAGGATTCACTAAGTAGCCCTCTGTTTGCTGTTATGATAAGCAGAGAAAAAAAGGCTCTGGAGATGCCCAGCGTGCAGGTGTGTGATGGCCACTGGGCACTGTCTCTGGGCCAGGCGTGGGGCTGGGCAGAGGTGTGTAATGGGACGCAGAACATAGACCATCTCCTCAAGGCTTCATGGTCTGGGGGGAGAGAGACATCAAGGGATGATTAAAATAATGCACGGTGCATGTTAGGCAGAAGAAATCTGGGGCTCGGGACTCTTTGAGAACTTACAGCCTTAACAAAAGTCGGGCAGGGAAGGTTCCGGAGGAGGGATTATCTAAGCTAAGATCCGTAGGCCAAAAAAGAAAAAAAAAATAGACAAGGGAAGACAAAGGAGAGGACAGTTTGCCAAACATCAACTATAAATACTCAAAGGCAGCAAAAATCGTGACGAATCTGCAGAACTGCAAGATTCTGGTGTGGTTGAAGACAAGACAGAAAAGTGAGGAGTGGGGCGGGAGGGCAGAGAGGTGATGGGCTGGAGAAGTAAGCAGGCTTCTCATCATCATGGGACTTGTAAGCCACTTCAAATATTTGGGATATTGTAGTCTTTTAAACTTATAGAAAAAAAACAGTGTCCATTCAATGAATGCCCTAGCTTTTTTTTTTTTTTTTTTTGAAACTGAGTCTCCCGCAGTTACAATAGTGTCATAGCTCACAGCAATCTCAAAGTCAAACTCCAGGGCTCCAGTGGTCCTCTGGCCTCAGCATCCTGAGTAGCTGGGACCATAGGCACCTGCCACAACACCCTTCTAGTTTCCCATATTTAGTAGAGACAGGGTCTCTTGCTCAGTTGGTCTCCAACTCTTGAGCTCAAGCAGTCCACTTGCTTCAGCCTCCCAATGTGCTAGAATTACAGATGAAAGGCACTGCAGCTGGCCAGCCTCGCTCATTTTTTTTGATCGAAATGTTTAGGGAATATTTTTCACTAAGTGGTGATGTGTTTACAACCCTAAGATCTCACGTTTTATCTTCTATAATGCATGAGGATGATGGAGAGGAAGGAAAAATGGCGTGGCCATGAAGATGGTAACTTTTGGGATCCAGAGATTTATAAGCTGGAATTCTAGGTCAGCCAATTAATTAATGTTTAAGTTTGGGAGCATTTCTTAACCTGCCGGCATCTATACTAGCTCATCTGAACAATGGGAACAAAAGTAACAGTTCATAGAGTTTCTGTAAGGATCATGTTTGTTTTCTATGCTGTGTTTCACACAGGCAGAAGCTTAAAATGACACAGTTTATTGTCTCACAGTTTCTGTGGGTGAGAAACCCAGGCATGATGCAGCTGGGTCCTCTGCTGAGAGTTTTACAGACTGCAGTCAGGTCTCCGCTGGGACTGGGTTCTCATCAGAGACTCATCTGGAACAGGATTTGCTTCCAAGCTCCCTTGGGTTGTTGGCAAAATTTATTTTCCTGTGAGTGTGGGATTCATGGCAGCTTCCTTCTTCAAATGCAGAAACAGAGAGGAGAGAGAGAGCGTGAGAGGGAGAGACCAGCAGGAAAGATGCTGTGATCTTCTGTAATCACGTGCACATAATCACAAGTGTCCCATCACCTTCACCATATTCCATTGGTTAGACACCACTGGTGGTTGAACAGGAACCAGAAAATGATGCCCATTTGTGTACTATGGTCCTATAAATCTTACCCCGTGCAATAAGGAAAGGAAGAGAATTAAAGAGCATTGTTTCAAAAAAAGTCTGTACTCTGTGCCTTGCGTAGAGTGCTGTGACATCATCGCTCACAGCAACCTCAAACTCTTGGGCCAAGCAATCCTCTTGCCTCAGCCTCTGGAGTAGCTGTGACTACACGGGCCGCCACAAGGCCCAACTAGATTTTCTATTTTTTTTTTTTTAGTAGAGATATGGTCTCACTCTGGCCGAAGGTGGTCTCAAACTCCTGAGCCCCTAGGAGTACTAGGATTATATAGATGTGAGCTGCCGCACCCAGCTGAAAGAGCATTTGATTAGTAATCTATATATAAAAGTGTCTTCATTCGTAGACAATATAATTCTCTATTTAGAAAATCTCATGGAGCTCTAAAACCCTCTTAGAACTCATAAATGAGTTTAGTGAGTTTCTAGGGCACAAGGTTAAGACACAGAATTAATCATGTATCTGTATACTAACAAAGTATTTGGAAGCAAAAATTAAAAAAAACTTTTACAATAGCTCTACAAATGAAATACTTAGGCATAAATGTAACAGACAGATCTTTACGCTGAAGACTATGAATCATTCATGAAATAAAAAATATAAATAAATAGGCATACATATACATCAGTTGGAAGACTCACCATAGTAAAGATATTAATTCTCTGCATACTGATACATGGATTTACCATGGTGCAGATAAAAAATCCTAGCAATTTTTTTGTAACTATAAACATGAAGAATCTAAAAGTCATACGGAAAGACAGAAGAACTAGTATATGTAACATTTCAAAGAATAAATTTAGGTGAATATAGTTAATATATTTTAAATGTAAACCTGTGGCAATCAAGATGATGTGAACTGGTAAAGGAATTGACATATTAATCAATGTAACAGAATAGAGAGTCCAGAATTAGATCCTCCAAGAGTTACTTAATTGAATCTTGGAAAATGTAAAAAGTCAAGGGAAAAATGATTTTCTTTTCAATAAATCATGTTGAAAAAATTGGAAGTATGTTTGCAAAATTATATGCCTTACACAGAAATTAACTCAAAACGGATCTTAGATCTATAAGTAAAATGTAGAACTATAAAATTTTAGAGGAAACACACAAGAAAAAATATTCATGTACTGGGGGAGTTAGTCATGACACCAAGAATGCAATCCTCACCTCCACCCCATGCATTAATTTAACTTAATAAAAAGTTTAATAAATTAGGGAGGGGTGGGGTCTTGGTGTGTGACATCATTTAGGGGCAAGACAGGATTGCAAGAGGGACTTTACCTAACAAATGCAATCAGTGTAACCTGTTTCTTATACCCTCAATGAATCTCCAACAATAAAAAAAAAATTTAATAAATTATCTGTGTAGGAGTCTGTTAAAAGACAGAAAATATAAGGTAGAAACCAGGAGAAAGTATTTGCAAATCACATTTCTGACAAAGGCCTGGAACCTGGAATGTTTTATGAACTCAAAACTCAGAAGTACGAAAACAACTGATTTAAAAAACAGGAGGGAGAAAGACTTGAATGAACACTTTTTTAAAAGAAGACATTCATCAGACAAGCAAGTACGTGAAAAGATGTGTAGCATCATTAGCTATTCAGAAAATGCAAATTAAAACCAGGGTGGGATACAATTAAACACCTCGTGGAGCCATAAGACAAAAATACTGACAACATTAGGGCTGGGGAGGATTCACAGAAACTGGATGTCTCATATTTTGCTGCTGGGAACGTAAACTGCTTACAGACACTTTGGAAAACATTTTGACATCTTATCGCAAAGTTAAGTATATACTTATCATAGGGCCTAGCAATCCCAGTCCTGGGTCTTTACTCAAAGACATGAAAATGTCCGTTCAGGCTCGGCGCCTGTGGCTCAACGGGCTAAGGCGCCAGCCACATACACCTGAGCTGGCGGGTTCGAACCCATCCCGGGACCGCCAAACAACAATGACGGCTGCAACCAAAAAATGGCCGGGCGTTGTGGCGGGCGCCTGTAGTCCCAGCTACTTGGGAGGCGGAGGCAGGAGACTCGCTTGAGCCCAGGAATTGAAGGTTGCTGTGAGCTGTGATGCCACAGCACTCTATCCAGGGTGCCGGGGTGACAGCTTGAGGCTCTGTCTCAAAAAAAAAAAGAA
>CAUYRH010135846.1:0-37025 GCA_963574655.1 Perodicticus potto | reverse complement strand
CATTTGTTAACATTTTCAGCTATTTCTTTTCTTAAAGTTTCATAGTTCTCTTTATAGAGATCTTTCACGTCCTTTGTTAGGTAAACTCCCAAATATTTCATCTTCTTGGGCACTACTGTGAAAGGAATAGAGTCCTTGACTGGTTTTTTGGCTTGGCTATTGTTGGTATATATAAAGGCTACTGATTTATGGGTGTTGATTTTGTAGCCCGAGACGCTGTTGTATTCCTTGATCACTTCTAACAGTTTCGTGGTAGAATCCCTGGTGTTTTCCAGTTATACAATCATATCATCTGTGAAGATTGAAAGTTTGATCTCTTCTGACCCTATGTGGATATCCTTGATCACCTTTTCTTCCCTAATTGCAATGGCTAAAACTTCCATTACGATGTTGAAGAGCAGAGGAGATAATGGGCAACCTTGCCTGGTTCCAGTCACGGAGTTCTGGATGCGGGAGCAGCTCCAGAGTGTGGTACCCCTCGATCCAGCAGCAGGGCGGGGGATGGTGTACACTGTTCCTGGAGTGCCAGGCACCTGGTGACTTTGGCAAAGAGAGCCCACTGCTCTAGCAGTCTCTGGTCGGGAGGAGGGCTCCATGGAGAGGCAGAGAGGGCCCTGTCCCACAGCTTCTGAGGTCCCTGGCCAGACGGGTGGAGATGGTGAGGGAGGCAGGAAGGGTACGGGAGGGAGGATGCAGGTTGCATGGCTCCTGAAGTCCCTGACCAGAGGCAGACGTGCTGAGGCCCGGCAGGCGCGGGTTTCAGGGCTGCGTTGTCGCCAGTGGAGTCCTTGGCTGTGGGCGGTGGTGCAGAGGCCCGCCTGTGTGGGACGCAGGGCCGCGTGGTCACTAGTGCAGTTCCTGGCCAGGGGTGGGCCTATGGAGGCCTGGCGGGTGTTGGGTGGAGGGCTTCACAGTCTCCGGTGGAGTCCCTGGTAGAAGGTGGACCTGTGGAAGCCAGTCAGATGCGGAGCACCTGGCCTTGCAGTTGCCACCGAAGTCCCTGGCAGAAAGTGGGCCTGTGGAGGCATGGGGCGTGGTTCTGAGTGGTCGCCGGGGGTTTTCCTTGCCGGGGGTGGGCCTGCAGAGGCCTGGTGGTCGCCAGCGGAGTTGCTGGCAGTGGACAGGCCTGTGGAGGCCCAGCAGGCTCGGGGCGTGGGGCCACAATACTTTCAAACTAGGTGAAGCTGAACCTACAAATTAATAAAAAACTAACATAAGAAGTCAGTTAAACATGTTTAAGGGACACAAAAGGTAAATATTTACAAAAAATTGATAATGGAATTGAAATATATGGCAGACAAATTCTAATAAATTCTAATAAAATGGAGAAATATTACATGACACAAGAGAATATTCTTAGGGCAAACTTCTTCTTTTCAGAATGTTTATTCTTCCAATTCATTGCTTGTCGGATTTCAAAATATTATTTAGGAGATTTTGAAGTAAGTGTATAAATAGGACTTTGTCTAGAATCTTTGGGGTGTGTGATTTTTGCATCCAATTTCTTACACTAATTTGAGAAGGTTTTCATCTACATTATATGCGCTAAGAAGAGAATATATAATATAGGAAATATTCTTAGTAAGATTATGTATTTTAATATATTTTCCTATTTGTTCTACAGTATTTGATTTCCAGTTTTGTAGTCTTTTCATATATAAATACTGCTCCATAAATATGATTATATTTTTATATTCAATTTATTTTTCTGTATTTTTACACTTGATCTTAACCAAAAGACAGAGAAGTGGTATTTTTCTAGATTTTTAAATGCATTAGAATAAATTTTAAAACCAATGTCTCATATCCCATTTGCAATTTCATATGAAACATATTTTAAAGAAAAAAATTATGCCTCCCTTTTTTGAGAGATATAAAAGGATAATAATTTATATTTCCTCATTCTTATCATTATCTCTCAGGTTTGAAATTTGAAATTTTATAGAAATAAACTAATTTATGAATCTTATTCAGGAGGCCTTTGACCATTGTAATTAAATTTATACCTTATGAAAATTAAGGTGTTACTTTCTTTACTGCTTCTGTTACACATTAATTAAAGAATGTGAGCTATGTGATTCATTGTTTTGATCTTTTAAGTATTCTAGAATTGCTATAATTCAAAACTCTCAAAGAAAGTTACATTTTTTTCATTTTTGTATTCTCAGAGCCTCGCATGGTAACTGGCATATATTAAGTGAACAACATATATTTTCTATTTGGAATGTGAGCTGTTGAAGTATAAGATCTAGATTTGGTTCTATTTTTGCTGAATAAGAGTGAATATAACTGATGATAATGGTACCTAACACAATTATACATTTAGAAAATGGAAAGAAGAGATGAGAAGTGAATTTACGGAGATAGACATGCTTGATCTTGAAGGCCTCCTATGAGAACTTTCAGTGAAAATAACATTTTCTTTCATTTTTATATTCTCAGAACCTATCATGGTATTTGCACATATTGGGTGATGAGTATGTTTATTATTTGACTATGAGCTGTTGAAGTATAGGATCCAGGTATGATTCCATATTTGCTGAGAAACAGTGAATATAAGTATTGATAATGGCACCTTCCCTGCCTCCATAACTGAGAAATAAATATTGATTGTTTATAAACCACATAATTTTTTTTTTTTTATAAACAGCAGAAATTTATTCTACCAGTTCTGCAGGCTGGAAATCCCAATCAAGATGTCAGCAGAGTCAGGGTCCTGTTCTAGATGGTGCCTTCTAGCTATGTCCTTATGTGGTAGGAAACCACATAATTTTATGGCATTTTTGTTAAAGCAGGCCAAATGAACTGAGATACCACACAACAAAAATAACTTACAGTGTGGTAGAAGAGTACCTGTGACATTAAAGTGCTGGCTTCAAATCTTGCCACCACTTGAGAAGATAGTAAAAATACCGCTATTTCCTTCTCCATTCTTATATTCATATTTTTGGGCCTATGAAGAAAGTACCATTGCAGATAACGAATTTTAGCATTCAAGTGACATTTCTCACATTTTAGAATTTTTATTTTATTTTATTTATTTTTTATTGTTTGGGATTCATCAAGGGTACAAAGAATTAGATTACACTGATTGCATCTGTTAGATAAAGTCCCTCTTGTAATTGTGTCCCACCCACAAGAGAAGTGCCGTATTCAGAAACCCACCATCCCTCCTGCCTCCCCTAACCCCACAAATTAGCTCATCTACTGCCTTCACATTAGAATTGAGTACGTTGGATTATTACTTCTCCATTCTTGTGATGCTTTACTAAGAAGAATGTGTTCCTCCTGCATCCAGGTTTATACAAAAGATGTAAAGTCTCCACCTTTTTCAATGGTAGAATAGTAGCATTGCATGGTGTACATATACCACAGCTTGTTAATCCACAATGAGTAGTTCTCTTCATAGTTAACACAGGATTATATTGTTCACAAATTGGATCCCCATATACATGGAGGGGGAAGTACTAGTTATAATAATGCTACAGATAGCTAAATTGGAGGAATTTAGAGGAATTATAAATCTCCAGTTAACTATGTGACTTTCCCAAAGTTTTTAACATCTCAGACATAATTTTTCCTATTTATAAAATGAGGGAATTAGATGATCATTAAATAATCTCCAGTGAAAGGTGTAGTCTTCATGGTTAAGTATTGTGCAATAACTGAATTTGAGCTGTACGTAAGTGATAAGCAGTAATGAAACAGGTGAGGGGAGAAATGGAGTAGCCTCATTAGGGGATATAAAAGAAGCAGAGAGATATAAGCATGGAGTTTATAGAAAAGTGAAAAATACCTCAACATGATGAATCATCAGCCTCCCGGAGTTCAGTCAACCATTGACACATTTTCCTTTGCAATCTACCAATATTTCACCTAAATCTCTTGACAATTTAATCATTTACTGGTCTTATATTAAACCTTAATTCTCAATGAAGACAAGTTTCATTCATTTCTTTGCTGATCCTTGAAACACATCATTTTGGTACTTTGCAAAAGACAAAGACACTGAATGCGGTTTTGTTTTGGTTTTGTAATATGACATTTGGTAACCTTGCCACTCCTCACATCTGGTTCCAGTTTGAGGTGAAACCACTTAACTTCTGTGCACCAACTTGAAAGCTATGATTTTGTCACAATGTTTTGTCACAAAAATTATATAAACATATAAACAGAGGAAAAACTAAAAAACTTGCTGGTTTTGTTTTAAAGTTTTGGTTTATTTCTCTGAATTCAAATGAAATATATTAAGTAAGAACTGAACTTCAACAAAATTATGCAAAAAGACTGGTGAGAAGTGTTCCAAGCTACCCTTGAAAATCAGTTCATATGTACTAGCACTCAAAATATTGTAATTAACTCCTTGATGCTGACCTAGTGGTGTTTTGACCAATCTCTCTTTTGGGCAACTAGATTTAACATTTTATTCCTGAGTTTGAAAAAGAGGGCTAGATACTTATATTTTTGGATATGTGCATGTGCACAAGGAAATTTTAGTTAATAGTTTTCCTTTTTTCCTTCTTAACACAGTCAATGCATATTGGCGTATAAAGATCCTGAGCATTATGAAGAACAGCACCCCCAACCCCTGTGATTGTACAGATGTGAAACTGGGTTCAAAGAGAAACTAAACCCTACATGACATTGGCTCTGCTTTTGCACCTATCACATAATTGTTGGTTACCTTCACTTATGAAAGTATAATAGTGATAAGGTCAGTGTTTCCAATTGGATAACTATAAAGGAGGGCTAGATTTGCTCTACGTAGGGGGAAAATGTTGTAACACCAATCCAGCTTTATGTCATCTTTCATTTCATGGGAGATAAAAGTGTGACCCAATAAGCACAGACTTAGTCACACACAAAATAAATTATGCACTGTCTTAAACAGATATGTGTACACATGTTCACTACATACAAACACACACACGTATATACATGTAAAACTTACCGAAGAAGACACTTAACACTCTCAGTGACTTTTCATTATCAACAGAAAAATAAGTCCATAGACTTTAGTTTGAACCAAAAGTCATTTATAACTAGCTTCAACGTGTAAGACTAGCCTTATTTCCCACCATATTCCCTGTTGGTTAGTCTATTATTTGACACCCCCGCCCTGTTTGATTCTTTGACTTCAAGCTTCCTCTTCTTTCTGTTTATCATGACCAATTGTACCTCATCAACATAAAAATTACATAAAAATCATCTTTTAGCTAAAACATATATGTCTTCAATTAATTTTTGTATTCCTCATGTTTGCATATAGCAGAATCATCAGAATTATTAAATTCTCTCTGTGTCTCTTTATAACACAGTTGACCAAAAATGTTTATTTCCATGCCTATCTCCCCAATTTGAATGCCAAGTGCTTGGAGGAACACAACCTGTTCATATATTTCTTTACATTCCAAACAGCACAACCCAATCTTTACACTCCTCCTCCTATTTTGCCTTCATTTTTTTTTTTTTTGCTCTGAATTATGCCAGGAAACTGATCACTTTTCTCTGCCTCCAATCTCTGCCTCCTTCTGTTCATCCTCTCTGCTCCGCTCGCATTACCTTTCCTAAGTGTTTATCGTGCCTTGTTCCTTCAGAAAGATTCGAAGCAACTCAAGTACTCTCGGATTCAGTGTGAGGCTCTTTTTCTTACACTGGCATCTTATCATATTGCCCTGATTTCTTTATCTCCACTTCTAAATAATGCTTCCCATCTCAATGTGAGGATAACTGCATTCTATCAATGTCAAAAACTGCAAAGTCTTTCCAGCCTCAGGCTCACAGCACTCATATCCTGCATGTTGCTTCCCAGCTTCCATCAACTCATGCATCATACTGCCTTCTTCATTATGAAATGTTATAACACACAAAATGTAAAAGTTGATCAAACTCAGTCCTCTTTCAGTACTGATCCTGAAATCATGCTGGAGAAAAACATACACTTGCTTAATGATAACACTTAAAATGCACGCCCCCTAAATCTCAGACAGATAACTTTGTCCTGACCCACAATCCATTTAGGGAAATGTATTTCATTCTTAAAACTTCTATCTCCTCTTGTCAAACTACCACAATCGCCTTCTTTCCATATTCATTTTCGTCTGATGAAATTGCCTTCTCTCATTGGAGAAGAAAAAAGCAATCAGAAAAGAATCACGGCAAGCTTCACTACCACATCAATGGTAAATAGTATCAATTGCCTAACTATGCATTCACATTAATACCCGATACTCTGCTTTCCTTCTTGATAGCATGGATAAACCATTAGTGTGCTAGTTACCAAACTTGACATGCAATCTTTATATCTGATTCATCTGTTTTGCTGTCCTCCTCCTCTCATCAGTTTCTCTCAACTGAACCACTGCCAACAGCCTCCGATTAGACTAACCTACCTTCCCTCTCAGGCAAACAATTTCTTGATTCTATCTCCTCCTCCAGCTAATCTCCCCACCCCCTTTTAAACCACCTTGTATAGTCCCAAAGGAATCAACATTTACTAATTCCATCTATCTTTTCTCTCTTGATCCTCTTTTCATGAAGTTTTAATTTCTATCAGCACACTCGGACTCTTCTTATCAAGGTCACAAATTATTTCCCCACTGCTAAATCCAATAATCACTTTGGTTCTCAAATTACTTATGAGAATTTGTCACAGCTGGTTAGTCTCTCGTTGCTTCGCTTAGTGTTTAGGATGCCAATTCCTTTTGACCCTTCTATTATTTCCTCGTTCACTGGCAATCCTTTTCTCTTTGGCTGGTTCTTCCTTCTCTTTCTAGTTTCTAAATTTTGCAGTGACTCAGGGCTTAATCTTAGGCCTTCTCTTCTCTTTGTGGACTTGTCTCATGATTCATACAATCCAGTCACAAGGTACTAAATGCCATCTATCTCCTGATGACTCCCCATTTTTTATTTTCAGCTCAGGCGTTTTCCTTGAATTCTATACTCATACCTCTCACTGCCAATTAAAAGTTTCCACATAGTTACAAATAGGAATCTTACACCTACTATGTCTGTTATTGACTGGACGCTTGTGTCCCTCATAATTTATGAGTAAAAATTATGGTCCTATTATTGTGCTATACTTGATACAGCACATATCATTTTTTTCTGCCTTCCATCTCTACCTCCTTCTGTTCATCCTCTGTGCTCCCCTCTCATTACCTTTTCTAAGTGTTTATCATGCCATGTTCCTTCTTCAAAATTCGAAGCATCTTAAGTACTCTCACATTAAGTATGGGGCTATTTTTCTTATACTGGCATCTTATCATATTATCCTAATTTCTTTATCTCCACTTCTGAATACTATTTGGAGATTGAGCCTTTGGGAAGTAATTGGGGTTAGACCAGGGTGGGGCCTTCATGATAAGATCAACGTCCTTATTAAAAGAGAAGACAAACTATCTTTCTGTTTTGACCATGTGCCAATACAATGAGAAGATTGCATCTGTAAACCAGGAAGAGTGCCTGAGTAGAACTGAATCCAATAATTCTTTCATGTTGAATGTCCCAGCCTCTAGAACTATGAGATATAAATACTTGTGTAAGTCACTCTATCTATGGGTAATTTATTTGAGCGGCCCAAAATGATGAAGACTATGTTTAAAACTGACAATTAAGTGGCCTAACAAATATTTTTTTTTTCCTGATATCTTCTTCAACTGAATAAATGGTTACTCCATCCTTCTGCTTGCTTGGGCTAAAAAATTTGATGTCAAGCTGACACCTCTGGTATGTACCATTTGTTCCATTATCAAATATGATAAGTTGAAAGTATGTCCAGGATTGGACCACTTTTATCATTTCCTCCATAACCACCAAGCTGCAAGCCATTATCTTAGGCCTGGATAACTTCAGTAGTCTGTAATTTGGTCTATCTGCTTTTGCTCTTGTCTTGAGCTCTTTCTTTTTTCTCAGTACCATAGTCATAGCATCTCTTGACAAGAAAACTCAAATAATTCTATTATTTGGTTCATTCCCTCTAACAGTTTCCCAGCTTGCTTTTTACCCATAAGGTGCTTGTGTTTATAACCTCTCCTCCCACCCCTACCTCTCTGGTCTCATCTTCCTGTCACTTCTTTGCTCACTACCAATATTTCAGTTCTAACAGTCTGTTTATACTTTTCTTGAACATTCCAAGCATGTTCCACCTATGATCTCCTCTGCCTTGATGACTCGTCCCCAGATATTCACAGTAGTCCCTCTGCCGTGTCCTTTAGGTCTCTGCAATGCCACTTATTAAACAGCCTTCATTGACCACCGTGTGTAAAAGTCTAATTATTTACAAACTGTCTTCCTTTAGTCTCTGCTTTCAGCCCCGTGAGAATACAATGAGAAGATTCCATCTAGAAACCAGGAAGTGTGCACACACAGATAGCCCACACTGACACTGATATATTTCCCTCCATAGCACTGATTGTTACTTCATATTCTGTACTTACTTGGTTTTTGTCTGTGTCCCCTTACTGGACTGCTCCATAAAAACAAAAAATGTAATCTTACTCCTTACTGTCCACCAGCTAGGATGCTATTAATATATCCCACATAGTACTTGCTCAATATTCACTGAATGAATAAAAAAAATTACCTCCATTACTTCGTACATAAAGACTGTATCAGCAATACTCAGATAAATGCAATTTCCCATGTTTTACAAAAAGCCTCTACTGTCTAAATGTATTTTTAGCATCCCATCTTCCATTTACACACACAAATCATACCTATATTTTAAGGCTCAATTTAGATACTATAAGATATGCAACATACTACCCAGCAGAAGTTATATCAGTCCTTAGAATAGCCATCATACCTTATAAATACATTACTTAGAGTATTTTGCACTTTCTCTTATATCCCTCTATACATTCATAGAGGGTAAATCCAAGTATATCCCCCTATCTATCCTCTCCCTCAACTCCAGATTCTTTCACCTACAAGTTCTTCAGTAGTTGCTTTTTGAATAAACGTAAAAATAAAGTTTCATTTCACTAAAGTAGGGCGAGGGCATACAAAGATCTTTATTATGACTGCAAATTAGGCTTTGAGAAATAGAGTCCAAACTGTTCAGAGATACTATACATCCCTGAATGATCTTCCTTACACGATATTACTGATTCTTATAATTTTATTTGAAGCACCTCTCATTTCAGTTGCCATGCTTCTGTTATACTGGCTTTCTTATTTATTTACTTCTTCATAATCTTCCAAGCTAGTTTCTACCTTGGGGCCTTTTCTTATGCTGCTTTAATGTATGGATTTTTATGTGAATTGCTGCTTTCTAAACTGATAACTCAGTAATCAGATCAAATATCACCTTCTTATGTGTACCTCCCTCCCTTGCCCATTATCTTGGTTGGTTCAGGCTCCCATAACAAAGAACCTTAGACTAGATAGTTCACAAACCAGAGAAATTTATTACTGACAGTTCTGGAGGCTGGGAAGACTGTGATGAGTGTGCTCACATGTTTTCTGATTCATGCCAGCTGTGTTCTCCCATGGTAGAAGGGTGAACAAATTTTTCTGAGCCTATTTTATAAAGTCACGAATTCCATTCACAAGGGCAGAGCCCAAATCACCTCCCATAAGGCCCCATCTCCTAATAGTATCACCTTGAAGTTTAGGATTTTAATATATAAGTATATAAGTTTTGGGGGTTACAAACTTTTAGGCTATAATGCTTACCTAATCTAAGGTCTGTGCCAATTTCATCTTTATCTGATCACCATTAGTTATTGTCTTAATAGAATTTTATTTCTATTTGAAATTGTTTTAAATTTGTTTACTTGTTAATCACGTGTAATTTATCTCTTCTCTCCTATGCCTTGCTTGCTGTCTCCCCACAATCCACACTGCATGCATCAGAACAGGAGCTGCACAGAGAACATGAATTTTGTTGGCCTTTTTCATTTCTTTATCTACAGTAAAACTATGACATCTTGTAGAAACTAAATAAATATTTGGTAAATTATCTTAAAAATTCTTTGTTTTCTTTGACTTCTCAAATAACTACTATTGTGTTTCATTTATCTTTCATTAAAAGCAACATTCTGCAATTGATTAACTGGTTAGGATTTCTTTGTTGTTTCTCTCTTCCTGAAATGAATCCATATGTTCATTTAAAGAAGAAAACATACTTTTGGAATATATCTTCTCAGAGATACCCTAAAAGTCAGCACAGTCCTGAAATGAACTAGCATTGATTCGCAAAGTTGTTACCTCTAGCCCTCGAAGTCTGGAAAAGATACAACTTAATTTATGAAATAAGCATCTCACTACTCATGAACTATTTCATGTTGATGAAGTCAAATACCATCAATAGTTTCTAAGGAGGAACAACCTGAAGATAATTTCCCAAATCTCTAAAAGAGAGCTAGTTCAGGATGGGAATACACAATGATTCCAAGTCACTAGTATTTAAGATCTTTGGTCTTTTGTGGCAAATGTGGTTTGTAATGCTTTTGTATGCGTACATTTATTAAAATCTTCATGAGACCAAGAAAAAAATCCTATATAAACATATAGAATTGACACCATGGAAACAGATCCATATTGAAGGGTTTTGTACTTAGCTGTCTTAATGTTTTTCCATTGTGGTTGACATTTGCTGAAGACAAACGGAAATATCTTGTTTTAATATGAAGCTTTCTGGGATCTTCCCAAGCAGAGCAATATCTCTTCTTTCTTTTAACCTCAAAGCCATCTCTTTCTCTTTCTTTTTTTCAAAATGTTTCAACCCTGTATTATACTTATATCTTGTATTTTATACTTTTATAAACTTTCTACCATGCATTATATATTTATGTTTCATTACTCTTAAAGAATGAAAATTCTTACTAATGTCTGAATTTTTTCCATCATGTCTCATTGCCTCTTATAATTTTCAGCATGTGGAAGTTATTCAATAAATGTTTATGGAATATAAATAGCAATATTTGTGTATATGTGTACAGTTTCATTTTATATTTTGAGAGTTAAAATTGCTAGGAAAAATTAAACAACAATAATTAATTTTTATTAAATTTATTACTTCCAAAAAGATTAACTCTGTGTTTAGAATTATGCAAAAGAGAGATCTCTAGTTTCTTAGGAAGCTGAAAGGATTGCCTACCCCTCTATTTATATGCTCTTAACAAATATCATGGGGTATTTAATATTATTCTACAAACGCACAGTGGAAAGTTCATCAAAATATATAACTCTCCTTCCTATAGTTTAGTACAGTGGTAAGCAAGATGGTTATAATTCATTTATATGTAGAAGAGTGAAATTTGTATAGCCTTGCTTTGTAGTTAGGAAGAATGGAGTAAGAATGGGTCTAAATTGGATATTTTTGAGTTTGTTTAGAATTGGCAAGTGGCTTGTTCTGTTTAGAGATGAGGATGAATAAAGCAAAGTAATTCAGAGAAAGAAGATACAGACTGGGATCATCCCTGGATTATTTGAGTGCGGTTTTAAACTTTACTTGGTAGTCAGTAAAACTCTTGACAGGTTTTGCGCAAGGCAGTAATAAGATTAAACCTGTGCTTTACAAAGAATAATTAGAAAGCATGTGCTTGACAGGTTGTGTTGAGGTGACTGAGAAAGAATCAGTCTTTTCAGAGGCTCCTTCCAGGTAATGTTTTCCTCTAAGGGGAAAAGGCATAAACTAAACTTTAGTTGCTATTGACACCTAAGGTGAAAAAGAAAGTCAGAAAATCAATGGATCATATATGGGTAATTTTTCTTTGTATTCATGTATATCTGCATTTTTTGTCAGAAATATCATTGACTATTTAGATTTATAGACTAAAAAATTTGATAGTGTTGGTATAATAATTTAGATCCCAAGTATAAATATCAAAATGTTTTTGTTTTTTTAGACATGTGACTCAAAAAATCAATTTTAAATTTCATCTTTTTTAAAGAACTTCCATTACAAAGGTACTAATGACAATTGATTTAGAATAACTTAATATATTATTATGCAATTATGTCAAACATGGTCTCACCCTCAGAATAAAGGATTTTCATGTAATTTGGGTGAAACCAAAAGAAAACAGGCAGAAGGAAGATTTAACTCATTTTGAATTGCTGCCGGTAACTTTTAATATCATATGGGAGTTTCAGTGCACATGATAGAAAGTCGATTTTGGTTATTTTGCACCCCCTACAGCACAGAACACTGATCCTAGAATGTAGAAAAGTTTTTCTTTTTAAACACTTAATTGGATCTCCAGTATATTCTGATTGTTGAATATAAAGTGCAATAGAAATCTTGCCAAGAAAGATACCAAAGGGACTAGAAGAAAACTCATAGGTGTTCTGTTTTGCTAATTAAATTTGGTTTTGCTCATCAATGTATGTATCAATCACTTGTTTAGTTCTTTGCTTTTTATGTATATTTTTTAGCATGGGTGTTGTATGTCGGCCAAGTTAATTGTCCTTAGTTTTCTGATCTGGACTGTGAAAAAATTTTAATATTTTTAATTATAGTAAAATAAATATAACATGAAACTTGCCATTTATTCCTTTTAAGTGTACAGTTCAGTAGCATTACGTACATTCACATTGTTGTGTAACCATCAGCACCATTCAACTCCAGAAATTTTTCATTTTCCTTAAATGAAATTTGTGTCCATTGACTATTTATTCCCATTCCCACTCTGCTCCAGCTCCTGGAAACCCCCACCCCATTCTTTCTTGTTTTTTATTTTTTTAAATTTTTTTTACAAATTTAACTGCCCTTTGTGCCTCAGGAAAAAAATGGAATCAAGCAGTCTTTGTCCTTTAGTGGATGACTTATTTCACTTAGCATAACATCTTCAAGGTTTTTCTATGTTGTTACATATGTCAGAATTTTCTACCTTTTTAAGGCTGGACAACATTCCATTGTTTGTGTATACCACATTTTGTTTATCCATTTATCCACTGAAATGTATTTGAGTTCTTTCTACCTTTTGGCTATTGTGAATAATGCTGTTATAAACACGAGTTCACAAATAGTTGCTTTTTAGAGCATATACCCAGAAGTGGAATTGCAGGATGATGTGGAACTTCAATGCTTAATTTTTGAAGGAAGATTCAAAGTCTCCATCTTTTTTATAGCTGAATAGTATGTATATTACCACAGTTTATTAATCCATTCATGGATTGATGGGCACTTGGGTTGTTTCCTCCTCTTTGTGTTTGTGAAAGAAGCTGCTATAGACATTCAAGTGCAAATGTCCTGATGGTAAAATGACCTTTTTCTTTTGGATAAGATACCTAGTAATAGGATTTTGGGACCAAATGGAAGATCTACTGTTAACTCTTTGAGGAATCTCCATACTTCTTTCCATAAAGGCTCTACTAGTTTGCAGTCCCACTAACAGTGCGTGAGTATCCCCCTCTTTCTGTAGCCGTGCCAGCATTTGCAGTTTTGGGACTTTGTGCTGTGGCCCATTCTCACTGGTGTTAGATGATATCTCAAAGTGGTTCTGATTTGCATTTCTCTAATAAGTAGAGAAAATGAGGATTTTTTTCATGTGTTTGTTGGCCATTCAGTTGTCTGCCTAAGGAAAGATTCTGTTCATGTCTTTTCCCCAGTTATTATGAGGTTGTTTACTCTTTTCTTGGTGATTTCTTGAGTTCTTTGTAGATTCTCTTTATTGGCCCTTCGTCTGATTTGTAACATGTGAATATCTTCTCCCATTCTAAAGGTTGTTCATACGGTTTGTCAATTTTATCCTTAGCTGTGCGGAAGCTGTTTAATGTGATTGGGTCCCATTTATATATTTTTTGCTGTTGCAAGTGCCAGTGTGGTCTTCCTCATAAACTCTTTCCCTAAGTCAATAAAATTCAGAGTTTTTCACGCACTTTCTTTTAGAGTTTTATATAGTTTTGTGTCTTAGAAATCTTTATTGAGAGTGAGTTAATTTTTGTAAGTGGTGAAAGTGCAGGTCCAGTTTCAGTTTTTCACAGGTGGCTAACCAGGTCTCCCAGCACCATTTATTTATTTATTTATTTTTAGCAGTTTTTGGCCAGGGCTGGGTTTGAACCTGCCACCTCTGGCTGGCACCCTACTCCTTTGAGCCACAGGTGCCGCCTCTCCCACACCTTTTATTAAACAGGGATTCTTTCTTTTGTTTGGTTTATCAAAGATCAGATGGCGATATGAGGCTGGGTTCATCTCTAGGTTTTCTGTTCTGTTCCATAGATCTATGTCTGTATTTTTAGGCCAATACCAAGCTGTTTTGATCACTATAGACTTATAGTATAAGCTGAAGTCTAGTAATCTGATGCCTCCAAAATTGTCTGGTAATGTGATGCCTCCAAATTTGTTCTTATTCATAAATTTTCATTGGCTATATCTCATTTTCTATATCCGGGGAATGTGGACTAACACAATTGTTATTAGTGTTCCTAGGGAACAAAATCTAAATCAGGTTTTAGAGCTGTTTTCCCTACTTTCCTTGAGTCAATCGTTAACATGTCACTGTCAATAACTGAAGTGTTAACAGCCACTAAAGTGTGAATACATGTAGTAATAATGCATTTGTTAAAACTTTCTCTGATGGATAACCGGGATAGAATATTGGCATAGGAAAATATACTAGTTAGTGTAAATCTCAGACTTTTAGAATTACATTGGAATTCATAAATACTGAATATGAAATTGAGTGGCTGTTGCTGGATGGTATCAATGCATGGGAATTGAAAAATTGAGCATAATTTATCACAAATTTCAGATGAAGTGTTGTCAGGGTTCTCTGTGACCCCAGTCTAGGATGGTGGTTGATGAGGGAGATGGCACTGGAAACAGCAAAGGACTTTCACACAAACTTAGTGTGTAAAAGCCTGAAACTCTGAGGAGGCATATATAGTCCTTCATGCCTGCTGGCAGCTCAAGATAGTGCAGCACTGGTCCTGCTTCTCAGGGGTCTTTTATTGGGTACAGCAACATAGTAAACATGGGGGATAAAAGAAAGGGGAGCTCAAGGCCCCCAGGATGGTTGGGTAAAGAGTAGTAGTTAGGTAAAAAAGAACATAGGGTAATGAAACATCTGAAATGGCTAGATAACATATACAGGGAGAAAAGTAGGGCAAAACCAAGTTTCTTCCCTTTTGTGCTATCTTAACTTTCCCTCACTGGACACTTTACTCTGAGTTGAAGGCCTGTGATGAATTTAGCCTTTCTGCCTCCCACAAAGTATAAAAATCATAGTACCTCCATAGACATTTATAAAGAGACTCTGCCATTGTAGGAAGAGGGAAAACTCATCAAAATCTGAGTTTTAATCCCAATAGAGAAGGAGTAGGACATTGAAATGTTGCATGGTGACATCTGGAATGATCATTTCAACAACTTTAGGATTCCACATATCTGTGGATCCATTGGAAGGGCAAAACTTGCTTTCTTCATTATTGTAAAGGTTCATTATTTACTTGAAGTTAATACAGAGGCTTTTGTTAGCTAGAGTATTATGCACCACCTCCCTAAGGATTCATTCACACCTCTTCTCCCAGTCAGCAAATAACAAGGGTAGAGTAGTAAAGACATATAACTAGTCTACTAAGAGAGGAAAGGAACTGTATACTGAAGGGGCTACTGGCAACTCAAACTAGCAAGAGCAAGAATACATATTGAATTGTATCCTGAAGGTGCTGGATTAATATGGCGTACAAAAAAACATAAATTTGGATATATCTCATCCAAAGTAAAGAAAAAAAATATTGAATCTCATCACTCCAACCGTTAATTAAGAAGCACAAAAGTTAGTATGCCTTTTGAGGTTTCAGAAGCAGGGTATTGCAATTAAGGACACTGTTCTAACTCACCTGCTGGGTGACAGAGTAAGGCCGTCAGCTCTGCATGTTACCTAAAGAAGTGAATGGCTTTGTAGTATGTCTTTGATAAAGGCTGCCTTGCCATTTGGACCATATGATTTGGCAAACCCAAAGTCACCAGAGGTATCTGGAGAGAAAGCAGTGCCATTTGCAGTTTTCAGCAAGACCCAGTGTGAGAATCAAAACGTAGACCACTGGGGTTCCAGAGGAAGGTGTGTAATCTGCAGCAGAGAAATGTTTATCATCAGAAAATCTCTGCTGGCGAGTCACTGGTTTTGAGTGTAGATGAAGCGCTTCACTGCTTAACAATAAATGACCATGTGGTCAGAGCCTCCTATCATGAGCTGTTTTTCCTACATTATCTTGTAGAAATTTTATGGCTTCAAATCTTTACTACATCTTGTGTTAATTATCATATATGGAGAGTGACAGGGATATAGTTTCATTGTTTTGCATATACCTATCTAATTTTCCCACGCCCATTTACTGAATGGTGTGTCCTTTCCCCAGAGTATGTTTCTTCTGCTTCGGAGAAATTCCAATTTTTTTGAAGTTACATGGCTTTATTTCTGGGTTTTCTCCTTGTTCCATTGGTCTATGTGTCTACCTTTATACCTTTACTATGCAGTTTTTGCAAAAACATCCTTGCAGTATAATTTGAAGCCATATATGATGATGCCGCCAGACTTGTTCTTCCACTTAGGATTGCTTTGTCTATTTAGTTTCTCTTGTGGTTCCATGTGAAAGTTAAGATTGTTTTCTCTAGATCTCTGAAAAATGATGTTGGTATCACTTTGTTGATTCTTCTAATTTATGAGCATGGGATATTTTCCATTTGTTTGTCTCATCGATGATTTCTCTCACCAATGATTTGTAGTTCTCTTTGTAAAAATCTTTCACCTCCTTGGTTAATTATATTCCTAGGTACTTTATTTTCTTTGCAGCACTTGATTGTAAGTTTGACTTTTATTAGTGTCCTGAAATGCTTCTGTTCTGTTTGTATTAATATGTAAACTAACACTTACTGAACTTATTTATCAATTCCAGTAGTCTTTTGTTGGAGTCTTGAGGGTTTTCTGGTTATAAGATTATACCATTAGCAACCAAGGACAATGTCACCTTTTTGGATTTGAATGTCCTTCATTTCTTTCTATTGACTGTTTGCTCTGGGTAGGATTTCTAGCACTATGTTGTACTCAGTGGGCACTGTTGTCTTGTTCCATTTCTGGGGGGAATCCTCTCAACTTTTCCACTTTCAGTATGATGTTGGCTGTGGGTTTGAAATATACGGCTATTATTATCTTGAGGAATGTTCCTTCTATTCCTAGTTTATTAAGTGTTATTATCATGAAGGACTGCTGGATTTTATTAAATGTTTTTTCTGTTTATATTAAAGTGATAGGGTGGACTTTGTTTTTAGTTTTATTTATGCAGTGAATCATACTTATTAATTTAAGTATGTTGAACCTTCATTGCATTCCTAGGATGGGACCCTCCTGGTCCTAGGGATATTACTTTTTTTTACGTGTTCTTGATTTTGTTTTAGCTGTAGCTGTGAACTCATTTGGCTGTGAACATTTTGTTGTTGAGAGATTTTTTTTTTTAATGCTATTCTAATCTTTCTACTCATTTTTTGTCTGTTAAAGATTTCTATTTCTTCCTGATTCAAACTTGGGAGGTCACGTGTTTGCAAAAATTTATCGATTTCTGTGCATAGACATTTTCACAGTAGTCTCGGATGGTATTTTATATTTTCAATGGTACCAGTTGTAATGTCTCCTTTTCTTTTTATTTCTGATTGAGCTCCTTTCAATATTTTTTCCTCTATTTCTGGTTATGTGTATCCAGTCAGTGGTATATCTTTTAAGGGAACCCACCTTTTATTTCATTGATCTTCTGTATTTGCTTTTTAGTTTCTATTTTGTTCAGTTCTTCTTGGAATTTTGATGTTTCTTTTCTTCTGCTAGCTTTGGGTTCAGTTTATTCTTCTTTTTTTAGTTCCATAAGATGTAATATTAGGTTTTTATTGTATTACTTTCTGTATTTTTGATGTAGATACTTAATGTATTTAGTACTATGAACTCTCTTAGCAGTGCTTTGGCTGTATCCTAGAGATTATGGAAGCTGTGTCACCTCTGTTGTTCAATTCAAAACATTTTTATTTCCATCTTGATTTTGTCATTGATCCAAGGATCGTTCTGCAGCACATTGTTGAATTTCCCTGAATGTGTGTCATTTTGAGAAGTTCTCTTGGAATTGATTTCTAGTTTTATTCCACTGTGGTCTGAGAAGATACGTGGTATGATTTCTGTTTTTTCTGAATCTGCTCAAGTTTTTTCTGTGGTCGAACATATGATCTATCTTGGAAAATGTCCCACGTGCTGATGGAAAGAATGTACATTCTGCAGTTTTTAGGTAGAAATTTCTTCAAATGTCTATTAGGTCCATTTGTTCTAGAGTTCTGCTTAAACCCACTGTTCCTTTTTTGATTTTTCTGCCTTGATGTTCTGCCAGTAGAGTGTTGAAGTTCTACCTATTACGATGTTGCTGTTTATTTCTTTCCTTAGATTTATTGATTTACTAGAATTTTTTTTATGAATCTGGGAGCTCCCATGTTAGGTATATATATCTATATTTAGGATTCTTATATGTTCTTTTGAATTCATCCCTTTGCCATTATGTAGTGACTGCCTTTAATTTTTTGTACAGTGTTGACTTTAAGTCTATTTTATCTGAGGTAAGAATAGATACTTCTGCTTGCTTTTAGTTTCCATTTGTGTGAAATACTTTTTTCTAACCCTTCGCCTGGAGTCTATAAAAATACTTGGAAGTTAAATGAGTTTCTTGGACACAGAAAATATTTGTTATATTTGTTTTTTTTTTTTAAATCCATTCTGCCAATATATATCTTTTAAGTGGGGCATTTAGATTGATTACATTCAATGTTGATTTTGATATGTGAGATGCTGTTCTGGTCATAATGTTGTTGTTACTTAACTGCTTTGTTATTCCCGCTTGTGTTACTGTTTTATAAGAACTGCGAATTTTAAATTCTGGCTACTTTGTACTGGTGGGTATCAGTTTTTCTGTTCTGTGTATAGAACACCTTTAAGCATTTCTTTGGGGCAAATAAAGTAGTAACAAATTTCCTTAGTGATTCCTTGTCTGTGACAGATTTTATTTTTGCTGTGTTTGTGAAACATAGTTTGGAGAGTACAAAATTTTGCCTGGCAGTTATTCTGTTTTACAGAGGATTAACACGGGACCCCAATCCCTTCTGACATGTAGTTTCCCTGAGAAATGCGGTGTTAGTCTCATGAGGTTTTCTTTGTAAGTTACCTGATGCTTTCACACCACAGCTTGTAGAATTTTTTCCTTCACTTTCACTTTGGCCTGATGGATGACTTATGCCTTGGTGATGTCTTACTTGCTATGAATTTTCCAGCTATTCAATCACCTCAACCGATATCAGGGAACTTTTCTTTCATTGTTCTGTTCAATAACTTTTCAGTGTTTTTTGATTTTTCTTCTTCTCCCCACCTAAGCTTCTCATATTTGTTTGCTTTACGTGATCTCATACTTTTGATAGAGATTATTCAATCCTTTTCATTCTTTTTCTTTTCTTTCTATTTTTGACTGAGTTATTTCAAAAGCCCTTTATTCAAGCTGTGAAATTTTTCTTTTGCTTGGCCTAGTATGTTAAAGTTTTCCACAGTATTTTGAAGCTCCCTAAATGACTCATTTCCAAAAGTTCTGTTATATTTTTTATATTTTTTCATGGGTTATTTATCTCTTTAGTGAATTTTTAATTCATTTCCTGAATTATTACTTTAGTTCCTTTGTGTTGGTTTTCAACTTTGTCCTCAGTCCCACTGATCTGACTTACAACCCATATTCTGAACACCCTGACATTTCAACAATTTCCTTTTTGTTCGTGTCTATTGCTAGAGAACTAACGTGATCTTTGGTTGTAAGGTGTCAAAACAGTTTGTTTTTTTCACGTTGCCGAAGTGCTTATGCTTGTTCCTTTTCATCTGGAACATATTCTCTTAGCTCAAAACAGATAGTTTGTGGTCCACCTTTTCTCCTCTGCTGGGAACTCATTGATGAGTGAGGAGAGGGAGCGGTCCCTGGATTTCGAGCTTGAGGGCTGCTCTGGGAGACTGAGCTGGCAGGAGAAGGGCAGATGCATTCCAAACTCTAACACTCCTTCTTTCCTGTATTTTTCCGTTTCCCTGTGGTTATCAAAATCCAAGAAGGTATGGGAGCATATTCATTTTGAGGGGTGGGCTGGCCTTCAGGCCACTGCTGAAAACATAGGTGGGAGTACGGGGGGGGGTCCCCCTGTTGAGATGTATGGTTATGAGGTTTGACTCCATCTGGGTAACCCAACAACAGTGGCATTTGTGTCTGAGTGGGGCTACTTTGGCAGCAGCAGCTGGTGGCAGGTCTGTGGGCATTTGGTCTGCCTAAGTCTGGCTTTGATGGTGGCACCAGCATGGATATTATTTTCCACCCAGGTCTGTCAGTGGTAGTGCGACTCAGGTGCTGGGAGCAGTGTCAATGCTAACCAGATAGTGGTGGCAGGTGGTGGGACCCAGGGGCACATGCTGTGCCTGGGTCCCATGGCAGCAGTGGTTGGGCAGAGCTAGGCAGCAGCCATCGGCTTAGAGGCTCTGGGTAGTTTCTGTGCCCAGGTCCCACAGTGACAGAGGGTGCATGCAGCCCCCAGTCACAGGGCATGTAAGAACCCCTTCCCAGCAATGGTAGATGCAATGCTTTAGGGCTGGAATCTCAGAATGTCAGCCGTAGTGCCCAGGGTTCAGAAGCCAGCAGGACCTCACTGTGCTTTCTCTCTAGAGCTATGCCACTTCACAGTCCCCAGGCAGCTCCTGGCATCAGTCCAGGAGCTTGCAGTGGTGGAGAGACCTTCCAAAGCTTGAACTGTAATGTCCATGGGGAATGTGTAGAGCCTTGAGGCTGTGTCCTCTGTCCCTTCCCAGCATGTGACACTTTCCTTGGGTACCTCTGGTCCTGCTGAATGGGCCACCCCACTACTCTATGCTTCACTTTGGGAGCATTTCATCACCTGTCTGTTGATTCCCAATGTTCTTTTTTTCTTTTGCAGTTTTTGGCCGGGGCTGGGTTTGAACCTGCCACCTCCGGCATATGGGGCTGGCGCCCTACTCTTTGAGCCACAGGCGCCACCCCCAATGTTCTCTTTTAGACAATCGATTCAAATATGACTGTCTACACTCCACTTTTTTAATTTTTTATTTATTTTTGTTGTTGTTGTTGAGACATAGTCTCGCTATGTTGCCCTTGGTAGAGTGTTGTGGCATCCCAGCTCACAGTAACTTCAAACTTTTGGGTTCAAGCGATTCTCTTACCTCAGCCTCCCAAGTAGCTGGGACTACCAGCACCTGCTACAACAACCAGCTATTTTCTGTTGCAGTTGTCATTGTTGTTTAGCTGGCTCAGGCTGGGTTCAAACCCGTCAGCCTTAGCTGGCACCGTAACCACTGTGCTACAGGCACCAAGCCTCTGCACTCCACTTTAAATCTTCCCCATGAGTCCAGCTTGTATCCACTGGTCCTACTCTACCATCTTGGTATTTCTCAATGGGAACTACTGAAGTACAGTTTTATTCTGTTAGTTCCTTAATGGAAATATTTGGGATTTGGTTGTTTTTATCTATAAGAAAATAATTTAAAGGAAAATTTTAATGAATATAAACAATATAATAATAAAATTATTGTTAATATTATTATTTTATCAACAACAGCAATTTGAACAGAATACTTCTTTTCTTGATCCATACACTTTCTCTGGTTGGTCTAATTCATAATTCACTGCCACTAGATCATCTAACACATTTATCTTGCTAATTAATGCTTCCAGGAGGTAGTTTGTGCTACAACTCTAGACACTTTCTTTTCAACTAGATGTCTCTAAGCTACTTAAACTTAACTGCCCAAGCTGAAGTATTCTTTTTTTCCAAAAGATATTTCATTTTTATATTCCTAAGCTTAGTCAATGGTACAACTGCCTCCCATTATTTGTTCAAGTTCCAAGTCTATGTATCATTTTCAACTTGGGATTCCTCACTACTTATAATCTGGATATTAAAACTTTGTCATTCTAACCCACAAATAATTCTTAAATCTATCATGTCTTTTCCTATTCATACTACCACTTTGGTTTTTCATATTCTGTATTCTTTTAACTGATAATTCCCTCCTGGTTTGGCACTAAAATTTTCATCCTTCCACTGTCTCACCAGAATGACCTTTATAAAATACAAACCTCAGTAGTTTAAACTCTTATATGAAACAGCCAGAACTCTTCATTGCCAAAGGCAATAATCCCTTAAGAGGGGTGCATATACTCCAAGAAATGTGCAAGATGAGTTCATTGGGTACCAACATAAATGTGAACAGTTATTATTATTAAATTTTATATTTTTGACTTTTAAAAATTTATATTTTTGTGTATTTTAGAACATATTAAATCTGCTAGTCTATCTGCCTCCTGATTCTGTAAAAAATGTGTATAAACAAATATTGAGGGTCTATGTCAAAAACATTTTTAGTAACAGGTGTGCACAATCAAAATAATTTGAAGCTCTGATACAGGAAACAAAAATCAAAACTTATTAGTAGGGCCGTAAAGCTCTTGCCAATGTGGCCTCTGCCAGACTTTCTATTCTTATCTGCTCTGCTGTGCTTAGTTACTCCTGAAAGCAGATACTGAACATTAGGAATGGAAAAAGTTTACTGGGAAGTAACACTTGTGAAAGGAAAAGAGAAGAAACAGAATTGGGCATGATGCAGATAGGACAAAGTCTTTGTCAGTCCAATAGGAATTAAAGGAGTCTTGTTTTGGGAAAAAATGACTCAGCCTTTTACCACTGCCAGGGGCCACCTGGAAAAGAGCAAGAGATGGATCCTGAAGCGACAAATGACTGGGAGCTGTGAACTAACTACACTTCTAATATCTTAAAGTGTGATCTGGGTGACGCATCTACATGCCTCTTGCCAACTCTCATCTGCTTTGATGCTCTCCATTGACAAACACTTGGGAGTCACCTCAGTGACGTTTCCTATGCCTGAAAATGTGTGGCCCTTGGGTTCTTGCAGTATACTTGAGTCAAAAACCAGACTGCCTGGGTTCAAATCTTAATCGTGTCTTACTTCTTTGAGCTTAGGCAAATTACTAAATCTTTTTATGTACTTATGGATAATTGTTTACACTTTCTCAACCATAATAACAAATAGGGTCTAACTCAGGAAGTTGTCACATTAAGGTTAAATGGTTGGTATATTAAAATGTTTTAAACTAGTGCTTAACATATAATAGATACTCAGAAAATATTAGTTACCATGAAATCTTATCATGTATTCAATTAAATTTATGATTAGAATCTCCCTCAAAGTTCCCTTTCAATATTAGGCAAACCACTCTTATTAAAACGTATAAACTTGTGTTCTAATTGTTCATTGACATGTCAGTTTTCCACAATGTTCTATAAGCTGCATGAAGGAATAAACTTGGTTTATATTTTGTTTATAAACAACAATGCCTGGTACATAGAAAACAGAAGAGGAAGGAAGAAAGGAAGGAAGGAAAGAAAGAATAAAATAAGTAAAGAAGGGATGAATAAATAAATGGAGGGAGGGAGAAAGAAAACAAGGTAGAAGGAAGGGGGAAGGGAGAAAGGAAGAAAGGAAAAGAATGACTAAAATTTAGTTATGGGTGTTACATTAGCTTTGCTGCATGTTCAAACATTCAAAGACTTAAGTGGTTTACAGCAACCGTCATTTGTTTTTTCAAAAAATATTCAATTTGGGAGGCTGTCTTGAGCCCAGCTCTCTCTGCATTATATAGCATTGGTTAGGTTGACTACTTTCTTTTTTTTTTTGAGGCAGAGCCTTAAGCTGTCACCCTGGATAGAGTGCTGTGGCATCACAGCTCACAGCAACCTCCAATTCCTGGGCTCAAGTGAGTCTCCTGCCTCTGCCTCCCAAGTAGCTGGGACTACAGGCGCCCACCACAACGCCCGGCCATTTTTTGGTTTCAGCCACCATTGTTGTTTGGTGGGCCCGGGCTGGATTCGAACCCACCAGCTCAGGTGTACGTGGCTGGCGCCTTAGCCCTTTGAGCCACCGGCGCTACGCCCAAAAGCCTCTTTTATAAGGTCACTAGTCCTCTTCACAAGAGAGGAGCCTTGATGGCCCAAAGACCACTAAATTTTAACACCATTTTGGAGGGGACACATTCCACATTCAAACCACAGTATTCCAAAATATTCTAGTTTCTACTTCTCCATATAAGGATAGCTTCCACTACATAAACCTTCCAGTGGGTAAATCAACAGTGATACAACATTGTTGTCTAATCCCCAGATACCACTCATTTTTTTTTATTTTGTTGTTGTTGTTTATTTGTTTTGAGACAGAGTCTCATTTTGTTGCCCTCGGCAGAGTGCCATGGTGTCACACCTCACAGCAACCTCAGACTCTTGGGCTCAAGCGGTTCTCATGCATGAGCCTCCCAAGTAGCTGGGAGTCTAGGTACCTGCCACAATGCTCAGCTATTTTTTGAGAAGGTCTTTTTCTGACTCAGGCTGGTCTCATGTGATCCACCCTCCTGGACCTACCAATTAAAGTTTTACCAACTTAGCCAACATTTCTTCTCCTTTGTGTCCAGGATCCCAACCAGAAATACACATTGCATGGATTTATGTAACTTCAGTATCCTATGATCTGAACAATTCTTAAGTCTTTTGTGACAGTTTTAAAGGTTTAAAGCTGGCCTGTATTCTGGGTCTATCTGATGTTCCCTCGGACCATAAGGAGGTCATGTTTTCTGGCAGAAATGTCTCAAGAGATGCTGCTTTGCTCTTCTCAGTACACTGTGTCAGGACTCAAAATTTCTACCCATCTCCCACTGGTGAGGTTTACCTCTATTGCATGGTCATGTTGGTGACTGCTGGCTTTTCCCATCAGAGTATCTTTCATCTTCCCTTTTATAATGAGTAGGTATGTTATAAAAGGTATTTCAATTATTAATCCCCGTCAAAGTCCACCCACCATACTGAACCTCTATCTGTAATTCATTCCTATATGGACCCCAAGATGACTGCTAAAAGGTGACTTCTACTTTCACCATTCCTTCCCCTTTATTAGCTGATACCTCTGTAAAGAGCTTCCCTCTCCACTGTTATTTCCCTGCATTCACCATTCATTCATCCATGGATATCAGCATAGACTTGTGGGTTTCAATGTTGCTCACTCAGTTGTAATCCCCCATTATCATTGTTTTGCTGTTTAAATTGTCTTAGACTTGGCCCCAAGAGCCCCCTTCAAGGTGCTTCCCATGTCTTCTGATGTCACATGATTCTTTGGGCACTTCCTTACTTACTGGGACAACAAAACATTCCAGGATCACCTTGTACTTTCACTGTTCCATTTCTCCAAAGAGCCCTGGCTTCCTTTTGATGGAGAACTGTATTTAGAAGATAAGATCTGGGAGCAAATTGTGTTCATTGGCATTGGAGTACCACTGCTTCCAGATACTACGAGCAAAAATAACTAAAAAATACATTAATGTTTTACATGCATGTATAACCAACATACATATGTATACAAACACATATCTATAAAGATGTATTTTTAAAAATGAGTTCATACTAATATCTGCAATTCCAATTCAATGCCTCAGGGTTCTTCTCCCTTTACTTACTTGTAAGTTTCTGATGTAAGCAAGTCAATCGTCTACTTTGACCTGGTGCCTGATCACCTCCCATCATGCAGTATCTATGTCTCTGCAGCGCCTCCTCCTGGCTGTGAATGGAAAGAGAGGGAGTAGAGTAGAGGGGAGGAGGGAGGAAAGAGGGGGTAAGGGTGGGGAGGTCAGGTCTCCAGATAGGTCTTAAAGAGGATTCAAAAGTATAAAAACAAGTAATCAAATCTAAACTGTTGGAACTTTACATTATTTGGGGCCTAAAAGAAATGAGATCATAGGACCTGAGGCAAGTGATAGGTAACCTTAACCTTTGTTTCTCTGATTATAGACTGGCCTTCTCCCTTACTTGAATTATTTGTGAAATGCTGTAAAAGAATGAAGGGCCTTAGGAAAGACTTTTCCCTCTCCACTATTGATCTTCATTACAGATTAACCTCCCTCTTACCTTTCTCATACAAAGATGTCATGGCCATCACATCTTAGGATGGAATGTTAAGCACACTCTTTTAAATTGGAAAGGAAATAAAAACCAGCTGTAAAGAAAATAACCCACACTCAAAAAAGAAACACTAATGAATTTATTGTAAGCCTTGAAACAGATTTCCATAAATATGTTATAATTCTGTTAAAAGTTTTGTTTTCTGCCTATATGAGCAACTCTTTAACTTTTAACTTCAGAGCACTGACCTTATTTGTCTGGTGTTTGTGTGTCCTGAATGGCTATTACCAGCTTTCTCCTTGAATGAACTCTTTAAAACTGGACTCTGATCCTTTTGCTTATTTCAAGCTGACATATCAAAGGAGAAAGCAGACTTTTTCTCATTCTTTTGATGACAAAGCAGAAGGATCTATTCAAGACAGCCCAGGTAAAAGATGTTTACCTTAAGACCATTTGGTTGAGGGAGGCGCCTGTGGCTCTAGCGACTAAGGCGCCAGCCACATACACCTGAGCTGGCGGGTTCGAATCCAGCCCACTCACCAAATGACGGCTGCAACCAAAAAATAGCCGGGTGTTGTGGCAGGCACCTGTAGTCTCAGCTACTTGGGAGGCAGAGGCAGGAGAATCGCTTGGAGGTTGCTGTGTGCTGTGATGCCACAGCACTCTACCCAGGGAGACATCTTGAGGCTCTGTCTCAAAAAAAAAAAAAAGAATGTTTGGTTGTATCACAAAAACGAGCATCACAAAAACATAGGAATAGGAGTCTTGGTGGGTTTGGACAAAAAAGATCTTAGTTGGTCCCACGAAAGGAAAAGATGTAGAGTGTATGCTCCCACCTGCTAGGGTGAAAAATATTCAGAGTGTAACCAAGGTCAAGCTCGTATCACTCACCACAAGACAGCTAATAAGCAGCAAAATGTTGGGGCAAGGAAAGTGACTTTTTTTCAGTGAGTTAGCAAACTGAGATGATTAATGTCCCAAAGAACTTATCCACCTTTAGTACAAACTTTAGGCCCCTTTTTACAGGAAAGGGAAGCAGGGCTTGGGTTGTAAGAGATGACCAAGGACCACAAAAAACTGGGTTATCAGGGAGGGTCTAAGGTTGTAAAATTTCTTTGCTCTTGGTCACTCAACTTTGGAGCATGGTCAGGATGGTCCCCAAAATCTTTAATATGCCATCGTTACTTATGTGAACTAAAATAAAATCCTAAGCTCCCTGATGACTGAACAGACCTGCTCTAGGCCAAAAGGACACCAAAGAAACCTTAAAACTAAGTTCCCAGACACAATAGGACAGGAGGTCAGACACATTATACCTACTTCATTGCTAACGGCCACAAAGTTTTTTCCTAAAGGCTACAATTTCATGATCTTGACCATGTTTTTAAACAGTCTACAGAGCATGCAGAGAGGGTTTTTGTGTAATTGCTTCACCTTTTAATATCAGGGCTATCTCATTCTGAACATGGATCCCATAAAGGAGCACATATTTCTCATAAATATTCATGACTCCTCCTACAGCTTGTAAAACATGAATATTTGGCCACTGCATTCAGCATAAATTCTTGTTTCCATTAACGCTTGTGCTTCTGGCTTTTGGCCTGGGCTCTGCTTCTCAGCCTGTTGGAATGGCCACCCACAGGCTGCAACTGGTTATGACAAATGAAGCTCTCCTTTCCAAATTTATGAACCTCTCCTTTCCAAATTTATGAACCTCATCATTCTTTCTTCTAGCCTACCTGCAGAGCTAAGAAGAAACCTTTAACCTAAAGGATATTACCGCAGAGAGTCAGAAGCAAAATAGCCATATAAACTATATAAGGACTGAACAGAAGGAGGAGGAAGCACTTTGCCCTGAAACTAGAAAAGCTGAAACTTCAGTTGCATATTAGAATGTTCAGAATGACAGTCTGGGCTCCAAGAAAGCAGTGCCTTTCCTTGAAGAACACAGGATTGAGGGATTCTAAAACATCCCAGGAGATTAATGGGTAAAATGAGAAATCTAAGAATCAAAAGAACCAAACTACACCTGTTATTCAACCCAATGAGACTGAGGTGTGGCACTGCCAAATGTTCTGCCTTCTTCACACTGTTAAGCTCAGGGAAAGGTGAGAAGCTCGGTGGGAATTACAAAGGCAGCTCACGAGTATGAAAGGTGGCTGACTAGTATGCAACACCAGGGATGCTTTGCTTCTGTTTTACATCCCTAGGTCCTTAGGTCAAGAACTTGACAGATGGTAATGGTACAAGATTTTTTTAATGTGGTTTATGTTCACCTGTGTCTTTACAAGTAGCAGAGAGCAAAGACTGGCAAAGACAGGTTCATTCTCCTTCCAATTTCAGCAAAGCATTATTTGTTTTGATACTTTCTTTTTTTTTTTTTGAGACAGAGCCTCAAGCCATCACCCTGGATAGGGTGCCGTCGCATCACAGCTCACAGCAACCTCCAATTCCTGGGCTCAAGCGAGTCTCTTGCCTCCACCTCCCAAGTAGCTGGGACTTCCAATTCCTGGGCTCAAGCAAGTCTCTTGCCTCCACCTCCCAAGTAGCTGGGACTACAGGTGGCCGCCACAACACCCAGCCATTTTTTGGCAGCCATCATTGTTTATTGGCGGGCCTGGGCTGGATTCGAACCGGCCAGCTCAGGTGTACATGGCTGGCGCCTTAGCCCGTTGAGCCACAGGCGCCGAGCCTGTTTTGATACTCTTAAGGCTAAGTCTTAAATGGGCAGTGGAGTTAAGAGCATTAACCTGTTGCACAGGTAAAGGGGTTGAGACACTGGTGCTGTCGCAATTAAGGGATGGACAGCAAGAAAAGGAAAATCACTTCCTTCCCTGCCCTTGCCTGCAGTTGAGTGTTCTGGGGGCTCTAGAGCAATGTTTTACACATATACATGTACAGGGTAGCCATAAAGTGCGTGTGCAATTTAAAATAGTGTGCGATTTAAAACAGCACTCAAACTTTGAGGCCACCCTGTATAATACAACCTGCACACACCCGTATGTACATAATCATGCAGGCGCACAAATGAAGATAGGGAAGGGCACTCCTATACAAAGGTGACCCTACTTCTGGGTATTTGTTTATTTGTTACCTGCCAGTACCCCAGTTTGTTACAAATTGACTAAAATTTTCCTTGGAATTCACTGAATAGGCTTCAAAACACTCGAGTAGGATGTTCTCTGCCCATGTTTGGCCTCAAGGAGACTACAAAACAAATACAGTTAACCTGACGGAATTTACTGGAATTAAAGGGGTGGGCAGTGGTGGAGTTTGGGAGAATTCGGCACAAGCAGGGTCTGCGGTAGAGGGCTGGATAGTGGGTCCTGCCCTAGCTCCCAGACCCCTCTTCCCCCAGAATCCCACCTCCCTGTGCCATCCCCCTGCCTGGAGTCCCGGAACCCCTTGCTGGCGCCCACTGACCGTTGCCCAGGCCCTCTACCCTGAAACTATTCTCCCTCGGGGTGCCAGGGTACTCTCCCTAGAGACCCCCTCCCCGGAGGAATCCTCGGCCCGGGACTCAGAAAACACCTCCCGGCTGTCCGGTCGCCCGCTGAAGCAGCAGCTTCGCCTGCGGTGCCTTCAGTGGCCCTCGCTGGTGGGGCGGGGGGGGGGGGTTCAGCTTTGTTTTCCACATCCTGAGCCCACCTAGCCGTGGGGCTGTCAATCCCGACGAGTCCCTAATGTTACAAACGCCAACCCGCGGAGCTAGGAGGGCGCCAGCGACGAAAACCGGCCACCTCTGCGACCCGGACTGAGCGTAGCGACTAAAGAGTCTCCGCACACCCGGGCGCCGCACAGTCTTGGAGACGCCACAACCCGGGCCCGCCTCCACTCAGGCCCCGCCCCCACTCAGGCCCCGCCCCCACAGCGAGACGTGCGCGCCGCCCTCTCCTCTCCCGGTGTCGTAGCGCTCCAGGCCCCGTCTCCGGCGCGGTGACGTCGCGCACCGCCCACGGGTGGGGCCAGGGGCTGAGGCCAGGGCGCGCGAGCAGAGGCTCCCGCCCTCAGAGGGGCGCTGGCGCGCGGGCTGAGCCGCGAGGATCCGCTGAGCCCCGGGCCGCGTCGGCTGGAGGGCAGCGCGGCGCGGCGGGCAATGAGCGTTCCTCGGGGCGAGGGCTCGGAGGCGGGCGCCGGCGAGGCCGGAGTGCGCCCGCCGCCCGAGGCCACCGGCGGCGCGCTGAGCGTGGACGTGCCGGGGCTGCTGGCGCAGCTGGCCCGCGGCTTCGCGCTGCTGCTGCCGGTGTACGCTCTTGGCTACCTGGGGCTGAGCTTCAGCTGGGTGCTGCTGGCGCTCGGGCTGCTCGCCTGGTGCCGCCGCCGCCGCGGCCTCAAGGCCGGACGCCTATGCCGCGCGCTGGCGCTACTGGAGGACGAGGAGCGCGCCGTGCGGCTGGGCGTGCGCGCCTGCGACCTACCGGCCTGGGTGAGTGCCCGCGGCGCCCGGACCCGCCCTGCCCTGCGGGACTCGGGAGAGACCCCGCCCTGTCACCGCCCCGGCCTGCGGTCCCGGGAGGGATCCCCGCCCTGTCACCGCCCGGGCTTGTGGGACCCCCGAGAGACCCCGCCCTGTCACCCCCCACCCCCGGCTTGGAACCCGGGAGAGACTCCCACCCTGTCATCTCCCTGTGTCACCGCCCGGGCTTGGGGAGCCGGGAGACCCTCCCCTGTCACCGCCCCGGCTTGTGGACTCCGGAGACACCCCCGACCTGTCATCGCCCAGTGTTACCTCCCGGTCTCGGGGACCCGGGAGACCCCTGCCTGTCACCGTCCCGGCCCGCACCTGGCGTCGCAGCCTTGGCGCGTCCCCCGGAGGTGCGGCTGTTCCTGATCCTGCGCTGCGGCGGGCCTGGAAGTGGCTGGTTTTTCTTTTCTCGTTATTACAAAACGTAGTGACATCTGGTGGGTGGGAAGAAGTTAATTTTTCCTCTATTCCGAGAAGACTCATTTATTTCTTACTGGTTTGTGACACGGCCTGGAGCAGCGAGCGTCTCCGAAAGGGCGGCTTGTGTTAGCATGGCCGGGAAGCGGTTTCGCTCCTGGCGGGCGCGGTGAGACGGCACCTGCGCGTCGGGAAGGGGCGCCGGAGGGTGGCGAGTCCCAGTTTCGTTGATCTGGTTTCTGCCGCGGGCGGTGCACTGGGCCTGGCTCCGGCGTCTGCTAACGCCCTAAGTCTCTGTGAGGCTTGAGTCTGTGTCACCGTTTCCGATTGAGGGAAATGGTGTTTTGATGGTGCTCACATTAGGCTGGCTGTTGACTTTGGGGAGATAATAGCCAGCAGACGTTTAGAGGAGAAAAGGGTTTTGAGAATAGTCCCTGTTTCCAGTCATGAGACATTTGCGAAGACACGGACTTGGCAAACAGACAAGAATTAGAAAGTAGGTTTCCCCAAGACAAGAGAAACATCATAGATGTCACTCTGTGACGACAAACAGCAATTAGAGTGAGAATACAATGGTAAGAAAATTTGAAACTTAAAATTTTTCAATACGTGGTGGATTTGTGAGGCTGCTGTCTTGCAGAATCTGAATAACTGGCATGGTATATATAGTCTTTAGCTAGCAGCAGGAAAAACCGAGGGGCATGTAGAAAACATAAATAGTACCCAAGGTCGGAAAACGAAGAAGAGAAATGCACTTTGGAAATGAAAAAGGATGTTAAAATGACACCTGTATCATATTACACTAAGTTAAATGATGTTAGAAAGTAGCCAGAAAAGCTGAATAGGTACTTTACCAAAACCGCTACATAATCAGTGCTGAAGAGCACAGGCAGTGATGTTGACTTTAATAGGAACTTGGTTTTTGAGCAATTGACTAACACCAAATTTGCCTGTAAAAAATCATTGTGAAACATGAAACTGTTTTCTAATAGTAAATTAACAAGTACAGTTGCTGCCCTATTGAAGAACTAATTAAAAAATAAAAAGATGATTAGCTAAAGATTCTTTTCTTGGGTTTTTCATCTGTGTGACTTAAACTGATGAACCATGGTGTTTGTCTCATAAAGAATTTATATTTTCTCCAGAATATTTTACTTGTTTCAGATTTGTATTTGAGCTTTTATCACACTCATAAATACTTAAACATGCCTATATTGCGAAGAAGATTTCTAGAAGATTCACATGAAACTTAACAGTGATCAGGAGAGTTTTTTAAATATCTTTTTATTGTACATATACAGAGGGTGCCAAAAATGTAAAATTAGCAATAATGTTTGTTATCTTGTATATCTTCTTTTAATTGTAGAAGTCAAACGTGCTTGAGTATTACAATTTTTTTTTTTTTTGCAGTTTTTGGCCAGGGCTGGGTTTGAACCTGCCACCTCCGGCACATGGGGCTGGCGCCCCACTCCTTTGAGCCACAGGCGCCACCCTGAGTATTGCCATTTTAATATAGTTTTTACCTTTTTTGAAACATGTATGAATTTTTTTGCACCCTCTGTATTTATATGTATATATTTGTTATATTCATTAAAGTCATAAATTATGCTTTTATTATTTTTATTTTTACAATAAAACCAGTGGGTTGTGTGGTTTAGGAGCGTGCCCAGAATTCTCTGTAACCAGATAACAAATCAACAATAGAAGACGCAGTGCATAAGAAAATATTTCAGTATTACCAGTACTTTGATTTTACTTCACATGCATAGGTTCTTGAGGTTTCTGAACTTTGGGCTTGTATTTCTCTTTGCATGAGATATATTGGTGCATCTTAAAGACTATTCACTTTTCTTATTATGTCTTTGACACCTGTGAGTCATAGAATGGAAGCACAAGAAAATTAATGTTCAAGCTTCCTAACGCCACCTTTACATAGATTCACTGATAGCTTTTCTTTTTTCTATTCAAAAACCATTAAGTAGTAAACATTTATGTTGGATATGGAAATAGGATAAAGAATATCAATACTTTGAGATGTACTGTTTCTGAATTGAGACTATTAGGATATAAAAAATGGCTCTCACTTAACTGAGAATTATTTTATATATATATATATAATTCTACAAGAATTTGGTCTGACAGCTTTAATGTAAACAGTGTTATTATTTTTCACTCCTTTGCTCAGAAACAGGGCAAAGACCTGGCAGGCTTGATGGATTTAGGATAGGGCTTTTTGCTATAGATAACGTCTACTGTATGTTAATGGAGCTGTCAAAAATTAGATCACCCTGGGTGAAGAAGGTTTGGGGGGGTTTTGTTTGCTTTTTAAGGGATGGGATCCTACTTAATTGCTCAGGCTGGTCTCAAACTCATGGACTCAGTCAGTCCTCTGCCTCAGAGTAGCTGGCAGTGAATGCTGCCATGCCTAGCTATGAAGAAGATTCTTGCAGTTTTAAAGAGATGAATAAGGACAATTTCCCATTGCTATTTTTATTTTTTTGAAAAATTGGAACTTAGTTGGGTGAATTCTGACTCTCTTGCTTTTACTGTTGCCAATAAATGGTGATTGTACAGCTCTAAGCAGGTGGAGGCCCAAACCTGTCTCCTGACCTACAGCATTGCTTAACTGTTTTTGACAATTGATCTTGTATCACTCAAATACTTGAACTATTGAGAATGAACGTATGTAGCTGCCTTGTTTATGTTGTTCTGTACTACTATATACAAACTTCCTTTGGGGAGTGCATTGTTCTTCCGAGGAGAATTAATTAACTCAAGCTAAAATATAATATGTACAGTCTAAGGACCAAATGAACAAAAGTAAAGAATTCACTATGTTCTCCTGTAAAGAAATGGCAAGTATTTACTTTTTCCCTCAGTGTTAATTATTGACTTAACACTTTAATAAAATTTTATGAAGACTTTTTGTCATAGCTGGTTTAGGAGCCCAAATTAGCTATTTAATTTTTAAAATTTTTTAAATTTTTTTTTTATTTCAGGTTATTGTGAGGGTACAAACAACCAAGTCACAATTTTTGAATTTGTTAAGTAAAGTCCCTCTTTTATTTGTGTCCCTCACTCAAAAAGTGTGCCATACACCCTACCTTGTGCCCTTTATGTGGGAGCACATCAATCCTCCTCCCTCGTTCCCTTCCACAGCGTGATAGAATTAAGCTTTTCTTCTACGTGGGTGTGTGTTAGGTCATCTACTGGTTTATTCATAACCAGTAGATCATCATCATATTAAGCACACTGGATACTTGCTTTTCCATCCTTGTGATTCTTTACTAAGAAGAATGTGTTTCAACTCATCCAGGTTAATACAAAAGGTGTAAAGCAATTTAGCTATTTTAAACTGAGTTCTACTTTAGCACTTAAATCCTGGAGTGATTATGTGGTTTGAGAGAATGTTGGAGTCCTCCTCATAACTGGGATATAGGTGCTGCTGTGGGCTTCCTGTTTACATCCTGTTGGAGCTGTAACACAAACCAGAAAAGGTTGTGGCAGTTGCATTACTTTATTTTGTGTGATCCAAATGCTTCATTAAGTTAGAACATAATGCCCCAAAGTTGCTAAAAATAAAGCAGTACATATCTAGTTTTTAATTTAAACTAAAAAATAGATATAAATTTAAGATATATGGATGCATCAGCTTGTACGCTCCGGTTTTAGTTATTCTTCTGTTTCACATGAATATTACCATCATTCTATATCTAAAGATGGGGAAACACAGAGTTAGGACTGAAATATAAATAATTTTTAAAAATATATACATCAAAATATATGGAACATACTTTATAAATACATATTTGTAAATATAAATCTCAATCCTGTGAATAATCAGTTATGGAAAATGGGTAATTTAGTGTTATCTTTAGGCCTAATGAACCTAAGTTTTTGTGATTTCTTTATTGATCACAACATTTAACATTCTTATAGACACTGAGACTATACCAACAACCATCAAATTCTATACTTTAAATGAGTGAATTGAAAGGTATGTGAGATCTATCTCAACAGCACTATTTAAAAATGTAGTAGAACCTCCATAGTTGACCAGTTCCCTACATTCACCACCTCCTTGAGTTGACCTAACTTTCATAGACCAGGCCTCGTTTCTTATGTTGACCAATTTGTTACAGTCCCTTGGGTGGTCAACTTGCAGAGGTTCTGCTGTATAGGCACTGAATTTATTTTAAAAATAAAGAGGCTCAGTGAGTAGGGCGCCAGCCAGATACACCAAAGCTGGCAGGTTCAAGCCCAGCCCGGGCCTGCTAAACAATGACAACTGCAACAAAAAATAGCCAGGCGTTGTGATGGGTGCCTGTAGTCCCGGCTACTCTGGAGGTTGGGGCAAGAGAATCACTTAAGCCCAAGAGTTTGAGGTTGCTATGAGCTGTGAGCTGTGATGCCACAGCACTACTGAGATGACACAGTGAGACTCTGTCTAAATAAATAAATAAATAAATAAAAATGAACAGGTAAAAAGGTTGCCAGTGACAGTGCGAAGTGAGCCCTGCTTCTTTATTTATGGAATTCTAGTGAAAACTGTGAAAATTTTTTTTAAAGAATAGTGTTCCAACTTAAATTTGGAGGAATATTTACCTTTCAAAGGATATTTAATGAAGGAGGTGAATTTATGACTGGAAAAAGTAACTAGATAAATTTTTTACTTTAAACTTAGTCTAACATCCCTCCTTTTCTCCCACCCTCTCTTCTTGCAGTGGGGTCTCACTGTCTTCCCCAGGCTGACCTGGACTCTTGGTCTCAAGATATCCTGACACCTCAGCCTCCCACGTAGCCTGGCCCCAGGCACTTGACTCTGTTCCTCGCTCTCATATTACTTAAACATTGATAATTGTTAAAACAAGTATAAATTCTAATTGTGTCAATATAATATAGAAATCCTGTTTCAAAGATATTAAAAACCTAATTTTTTTTCCTCCCTGCGAGTTATTCCAAACTCTTCACTCTGATTAGAGGTATCCATGTATGTTTGAGGACTAGAGATATTCCCAGTAGACCTCAGCCCCAACCGCCAGGTGAGGAGCCACCTGCTGCCTCTGGACACTGGCCCAGGCCCTCAGGGCAGTTCTCTCAATTTACAGAGAGTTGGAAATTCAGTGTAAATACTGCTGCCCTGGAAATATGTGGAGTGTTTGGACTTGTCTGGAGGGAAAATATTGATGTATTCAGGTCTAAGCTTGTGAAGTCGGGAAAGGAAACCACTGTCTAATATCTAAGCTTGTGAAGTCAGGAAAGGAAACTACAGCCAGATTGTCCCTGCACTGTTGTGTTGGTGTGGTAGTAGTCACTGGACGTGCTTGTCTACCTTGCTTCAGTAGACAGCTCTCTTTTCCCCTCCGTAATTTTACTGTGCCTTGAATACTGAGTCACCTCTTGTTCTCTTGGGATTAGGTGGGGCATCTTTCTTAACACAGTTAATATATCGGTAGTTGTCTTTTGCATGGAATCATTTTTGCATTAAACATTTTATTTATTTTTGTTGTTGTTTTGCATTTGGCTTTTTAATACTCTTAACATGAATTCAGTAAACAGAAATCAAGCTGGGGGTGGAGTGGGGCAGCACTGACAGACTCTTAAGACATTTCACAATAAGCCTGTGATAAATCCAGAAATAAGAGACTGAATATTTTTCATTTCAAGCCAAGGAGCCAAATATGTAGGCACTGATTTCAAAATCCCAGGCCTGAAGTAGAATATGGTCCCAATTGGTATGTTGTTTGCCTTTGCATAAGGGACTCATGCCTGGGCTGAAACCAATTCATTGGTGCCTAGAAAATGGCATGGATTGAAAAGGGTAAAGAAACAACATGAAAGAGTACCATTCTACTTCATTTTATTTATGGAGGTTTTTTTATGGTCTTGCTTCCTATCACTGATTTTTCTTCATTTGTTTTTCTCAACTGTTTTAAAATCCCTATGTTTGTTAAAACAAGCCATTTATTTTTGCCACTTTTTCCCTAGAGTAGATTACATTTTATTTTTTTTTCCCCTTTTTTTTTTTGAGACAGAGCCTCAAGCTGTCACCCTGGATAGAGTGCTGTGGCATCACAGCTCACAGCAACCTCCAATTCCTGGGCTCAAGCGAGTCTCTTGCCTCCACCTCCCAAGTAGCTGGGACTACAGGCGCCC